>RJWT010047711.1:0-11256 GCA_004365215.1 Cuniculus paca | reverse complement strand
GAACGATAACTCCCATAAATGAAGAGGCTAGCAGGTCTCAAAGAAGCAACTTTATAGATTCTTGTGGCTCATTCAAGTCCAAAAGGCTAAACAAATAATTCCTTACAGTTGTTCAGAGTGTAAATCTAGGGTTTGAAGGGGGAACAAGACCAGCACCTTCCTTCATATGCAAGTGATAAGTGCCAGAGCCCAGGGAGAGAGAGTTCTATTGGTGTCAAGCTATAAAAGAGAGCCCAAGATGGAGACAAATCCATTGGTGTAGAGGTGTAATATTCTGCATGACAAATGGTCATATTGCCATGAAAGATAAACAAGTTGCAAGGAGTGGGCATCTGACCTATAACCAGAGGCTAAGGTACAATCCTTTTGCCATATCTGAAAATGTGATTATCAAAATCATAGTTGTGTGGTTGTTCAGCTAAGAATTCTGGATTGGATGCAAACTAATTATTACTTAACTGATGCGGAAACTTTGCTGGCCCCATTGTTAAGCATCCTGTGCTATTTTCTGTCTTGATAAGATTTCTCTATCTTACATACTCATACTAGGTCACTTCCAGAGAGAACACTCTCCTATGGGTTGGATGCATCACATTTATTCATTCATTCCATAATCACTCCCTTCCCTGTGCATTCACTAAAAAGCAAGTATTAGATGAAATAATAAATTTAGATAGAATACATAGGCTATGTTCTCAGGAAACGGGCAGGTCTTCCAGGCAAGACACATGCAAAGAGGGGATTACAAGCAGTATGATAAACGCAATGATAGAGCCACACGTTAAGCACTATGGAAGGAGAAACAATTTACACAGCTGCACAGAGGAACTTCTCAAGCAAATCTCTCTGAGCTGAGTTTCGTGAGGTGAGGAATCGTTGACTGGAGGAAGCATTCTTCCTAGGTGAGTGCCATAGATACCAATTCAGCAAGGTGTGAGGCTCATTCCAATCTGAAATTCATTGTATATAACCACAATTCAGGGCATAGCAGAGGCAAGAGAACTGGAGGGATACAAAGGGTGCAAGTTGGCAACAGCCATGTGTGCCAGTACTAGGGTTGCTGAAGTTGGTCTCTGAAGCTGGAATGACAACAAACAGACAAAACTTGACTAAACGTGTAAGTAGAAGTCTGAAAAGAATCTGGGTGAGAAAAAATGAGGCAAAAGAGGATCTCAGGGAAAAGCATAATTTGAATTTTGTTTGATGGTGAACAGATTATGGTGTTTGAGAAAGGTCTAGATGAAGATATTTAGTAGAAAACTGATTATGATTCAAGAGCCCAAGGTGCAAGTAGGGAGGAAAGTACTACAACAAAATAACCCCCCAACACACACACACACACAGAAATGACTTATATCACTCAAAGAGAGTTGATTATTTGAACAAGAGTACTTGATAGACACAGAAACAATCGCCAGAGAGGCACAAAGAAAGTCATAAGAACTTTTTATGGAATCTAACCGAGGAAAGAGTTCCTTATGAGAGGAAGTAATCCGCAATAACAAATGTCACTTGGCTGGAAACTGGCTTTTCATTTTGGCATTTTAATCTCATCACAATTCTCTTGTAAAATACTGACTTCCTAACTTCACTATTGACAGTTCCCTTGCCCAACCCTGATGACAATTTTAGATCTTCTATGACTCAGTGAGAGAGGCAGAATTGCCAGAGGATAAGCAGATACAAGCTGATTTGCAGCTTCCGTCTCTTCTGTGAGAAGCCCACAATGAAATTACAGAGGCAGTCGTTAGAGACAGGGTCTGAGGTGAAATAGCCTCCAGCTAAGTGTTTATCCTGAAAAGTTGACTCCACACTTCTTCCTCCCAGGGGGAATAAATATTTAGAGTATTTTTTTCAGTCACTCACAATGCCTATTCCTTACCTCACCACTGAACTGCCCAGCAGTGATGTACAAGTTTCTGTGCTGTTTACAGTGTCTCTCCTAGCAAAGTGTATATTCCATGACCATGAAGTGACACACTAACAATGTCAGTTCTGTGAGAAAGGCTTTCCACTGTAGTGCAATAAGCCTAAGAAGACTGTTGAGTCTATTCCTAACATACCAGTTTCTGCTCTCAAAGAAGTTAAGTAATTTGTAGAATAAGCATTCATTGGTTTTTCATTTTAAAAGCGACACATATTTCTATAATTTTCGTTAAAGGCATCTGGTAGTATTTTGGGTTTATCCATTATCATCCATGGCAATATGACAAACCACCTTAAAAATTAGCAGATTAAGGCAATACTGAATTACTACTTTTCATGATGATATGGGTTAACTGGTGTTCTTGTATGTGTTTCACCTGGACTCACTCATGTGACTGTGTTCATGTGCCGGGTAGGTTGGGATGGAAGGTCCAAGGTGGTTGTGCTCCCTTGTCTGGCAGTTAATCCTACCTGGGGCTGGAAGAGCTGGATTCTTCTGCACTTGTCTCCCATCTTCCAGCAGTGTAGATCATCTTTCTCACGCTACCACTTGGGGCAGCATTTCAGGAATGCAGATCTGGAAGCGAAGGGCCTCTGAAGGAATAGCCTCAAAGCCACACACAACTTCTTCTGCTGCATTCTATTTTCAAAGCAAGTCACAGATGACCTTGGATTCCAGCATGGGGAAATAGAGTCCCTCCTATTGAGTGATGGGAAATACCAGGTAGCGTTAATCGCGGTTCTGTGTGTGCTGTCTATGTGTTTGGTATTATCTTCATTTACTTGTTACTATGCCAAAGGGGGAGTATAACACAAAAATTAAAAGAAGGCTCTGTGAAATCTGAGTGCTTGAGTTCAAATCCAAGCTCCTCTTAGGTACAACAGATCTACTACTACTCAACTCAGTGAGTTGCCTGTTATATGGTATTGTTTTTATAAAGTACTTATATGAACACCTGATACAAAAAAAGGCACACAGTGAGGCTGAGGCTGGAGGATCATTGTGAGTTCGAGACCAGACTGGGCTACAAAGTGAATGCATGGCCAGCCTGAACGGCATAGCAAAACCCTGTCTCAAAAAGACAAAAAACAAACAAAAAAAGCACACTGTAATCATTAACTGCTTTTATTTGTTAGTATTTTTCATGGCCTATTTTTGTGTTCCACATATATACGTTTTCCTACATTATTATACATTCTTTATATAAATAGTTTTTTCCACCCAGTAGTTTTTTTATGTGGCTACACTACAATTTGTTAACCATCTCCTCTATAGCTTGTTTAGCTTAATTATATTTACTATTTTATACTGAAAGCCGTGATTGTTTTTAGGCAAAAAGATTTGTAATTTGTTTTACCATATTTGCACCTATGTGTACTTGTATGTTTTATTCTTCCCATAGGACAGAGTCATAGGATTTAATTTATGGTAATGAAATGTTTGAGGCTTCTGATACACATTGCCAGATACCTTTCTAAAAGGGTTTATACCATGTACACCCCTACCAACAATGTGTGAGAGGATCTGTCTCACTCTGATCCCAATTGTGGTGCCTTAGATGTGACGTTACTTCCAGTTATAACACAAGAGAAATCTGGACTACTGTTCTTTATTTTGCTCTTCCAGTGAGTACAGATTAAAGCAGAAAAGCAGTCCTAGGTGCCATTCACAAAGGTGGTGAAAATATACTAGGGACAGAACCTAACAAGTCTAAAATAGAAATATGCAACATTCACATTTTTTTAAAGTTGTCATTTGTCTTTACAACAATAAAAGATACGCATGTAAATTGATAGTCAAAATTGCTATTTTCATTTGGTGACTAGCTTGATTTTCTCTACAGTAATGTTGAAATAATGAGAAAACAGGGATGCCAACATCTGAATTGCTACAGCAGCCAAAATGTCCAGTTAAAAACTGCTGAAAAGCAAAACAGGATAATAGATAGATCTGACATTAATAGAGGATTTTTACTCCCATCATTGGGTGGATGACTCCAACACAATGACAATAAGTCCTTATTTTCCATTCGTATTTTAACCGAGAAAATTTGCTATAGTCATAAACATGAATAGGCACTTGGCAGTGGCGGTTATTTTAATGGACACATCAGTTTAAGCTAAACCTTCTCCATCTGTTCTGCTCTCTAATTGCCAATGAATAAAGTACATAATTCACAATTACATCATAAAAATAAGATCTACATTATATCAATTCATGTCAGAGCTTTTTGATCTGCTCTATTTGGCATCTGTCATAGCATTAATGTTCATGCATTTCCAACAAAAACACCACTTTCTCAATTAGCAAAATTTTAAGTAATTACATTTTCAAGAAAGTAAATTCTCTATCATACTATTTCATTTTATAATCATGCCCTATATTTCAGTATCACTTTCCACTCTAATCAGTTAGTTCTACATAGTCCAATACCTCTCTGGGATGGGCCTTTGCAACTTTCATGATACAGAGCAGAAACTATAAGTTCATGTCTCAGATCTCTTTATGAAGATAAATTATAAAGTTAAGAAAAATATATATTCTCAGTATATGTAGTATATGCTGAAATATACAAGCTATGATCAAAAAATACAGCAAATGTTTAAATTTTTAAAACAATTATTACAGTAAAAGCCACATTGGCATTTATTCCACTCAAACTACTCCCTCCTTGGTTCAAACATGTTTGTCTCAATTGCTTTTCTCTTTGCTGAGAAAAAAATACCCCAACACCCAAGGTTAAAGGAGGAAAGGTTTATTTTGGCTGACAGCTTGTAGAGGTTTTAGTCCATAATCAGCTAGCTGGCACCAAGGTAAGGTGGCGTGGCAGAGGGGCATTGCAGAGCAGGTAGGAGGCAGCAGAAGACAAGCAGCAACAGCAGTAGCAACAACAACTACAACAAGCAAGTGACATCTTGCTCTCCTTGTAGTTTATCCGCCCTTATTTCAGGTAGTGCAGCAGCCTTAATCATAGCATTGTACCACGAATCAATCCAGTGTCACATGCTTGAACCCAACAGCACATGCCCTAGATCCAGCCACTTCTGAAAATCCCCACAGATGGCCACTTGAGGTTTTGGGATAGCATCTAGATAACTGTATTTCTCAGTTCTTGAAATCCTTTCAAATAAATGTCTAGTTGCACTATCATGGCTTCCTACATATCCTGAATTGATTAAAAGCCTTTACCCTTCATGATCATTTTGATTTAGGGGAAAAGCTAGAAGTCGTACAGTGGAAGATCTGGTGAACAAGGTAGATGAGGGCATGTTGTAATGCTATTATAAGCCTTCCTTTTCCTTGGCTGGCACTTGGTAGCAGCAATATATATATATATTATATTGTATATATATGGAATATATATATATTATATATATATGGAAAAAGAACTTCCAAAACTGTTTCAGAAAGTGACAAGAATGATGGTACACGTGGTTTGTAGTGAGGGGGAGTATTGTGAGGAGGAATAATGTAATATATCTTTTACTGTAATAAATTCCTTAATTTAAACATTCACCAAGTATTTTGATCGCTCTGTGTGTGTTTGTGTGTCTGCATGTGTATTGTGTGTATACGTACACAGCATCTCATTTTGAGGCTGATAAGATTGGTCTAGGGATGTAGTGGAAGGAAAACTTTAAGAGGAGGTTAGAGGGAGAGATGAGAAGATTGGCAAAATTATGAATAAACCATTCCACCCATCTGCATCCTGACAACACCCCTTCTGCCTTAAGGCATAGACACTGGGTGATGTGTGGAATTCCCTAGTATGCTCACATCTTCTCTTTGCTTAGGCTTGACCTGAATGAAGTCCATTGATTTGTATTATTACCAGCATGTTTGTCTTCGAATATCTGACTGGTTCAAAGATAGGTGCTTGAGTTCCTCTTGTGCAGTGTCAATCAATCATGGTTTAATGAAAACCTTGTTTCTGATAACAATCATAAAATACAGTACTGTATCAGTTAGGGTTCACTAAAGGAACAGATTTTTACAAAAGTTGTGTAAATTAGGCTTAGAATAGCTACCTGCAGAATCAGAGGTAGAATAATACAAAATGGCCATCTGCATGCTGAAGAGTCTGCAGACGAATCAAAAGCTGAAAGCCTGGAGGCCACTGCAGAGTCTGGTGCAAGTCTGCATAGAAAAGAGTGCATTGGGGAGCTGAAGAGTCTCCCCGGAGGAACTGAAGATAAGTATCCAAAAGTAATGGTGAAAAAATATTTTACTCCCTAAAAGTAAAGAGGGGAGACTTTCTTCTTCCCCTTTTTTATTCTATCCAGTCTACAACCCTATTGGTTGGTGCCACCTACATCCAGGGTGGGTCTTCCCTCTTCAGTTCAAAGTTTGTAAGTTAATCACCCAGACACATGCAGAACTGTGCTCCAGTTCTACGCATTTCTTAATCCATTCTAGATGACACAATTAATTATCATAATCAACCCTCTGACAACTTGATAAACAGACACATTTCCTTAAACCAGATTTAGTTTCCAAATAAAATAACAAATTCATAATTATGCCCAATGTGATACAACTGTTCTGCATGCAAACAGAAGCACACTAATTCCCTCTTCAGAATGGAAGGTAAAGTTTTTCTTCCAATGATGCTTACACAGCTAACATTTCATAATGTAAACATTATAGTATAGCTTTAGCAAAGCTTAAGAACCAATATTAAGTCTGTCAACATGTAGCAAAGGAAGAATACATAGATACCTGATTAATACTTGTGTATACATGCATAAGCATACTAACAAAATAGGAAAGAGCAATTACCATTTCAATTCTTGTTTCTGTAGCTCATAACATGATCATAGTATTTAAATTGCAGTACTTTCTACTACTTATTCTGTATTCCCTTGGACTTCAGCAAGTACCTCAGCAGGTTTTTTTTTTGTTTGTTTGTTTGTTTTCCTGGTGGGGTGATCCATACCTTCACCTCTGAAAGTTTTAGGTCTTTTGTCATCCTTCCTGGATTTATAGGCCTTAGTCTTCTGTTCCTCTGTTATCTGATCGTATATTACACCACATGATACTATAGGTGCATGTTGGGAGACAGAAGGCAAGATAGCAGGAGAAGTATCCATGAGTATTTGGTCTTCTTCATGTAACTTACTTTTGCTTTCCAGACTTGCTTGGGTTCAATCATATTTATACCACTTTCATTTAGCGATGGACTGTTGCTGTGCACATACAATTTTAAAAATTGATGAGTCAGGTAGTACCCAGTTTATGACAAGCAACTCAGGCCTCATGGAAGAGTGGTATCCCGTATCAATCATTTAGTCTCCACCAAAGCCCAGTAGCAGCCAGGAGCTGCTTTTCAAGGGGAGAGTAGTTGTCTGCAGATTGTGGCAAAGCTTTGCTCAAAACTCCTAAGGGCCTCTGCTGTGATTTACATACTGGGGCCTGCCAGAAGTTCCAAACAGCATTGCTATTTGCCAGTGACATCTCAAGTACAAATTGGTCTGCTGAGTCAAATGGCACCAGTTGAAGAGAACCCGCACAGGAGCCTGGACCTTTGGTAGAATGTTCTCTTTTTCTGGGCCCTACTCAAAGACTGACAAATAAATGAAGGATGCTGAGTGTTCTAGACAGTCAACAAGAGAACTTCCATCTCAAAATAGCCCAAAGAGACTTCCTTTGCTGTAGATTAGAGCAGTATCATTCAAGCAAATAAGGCTAAAGCACATTGAACTGATGTTGTCTATTACACTAGAGTCAAAATTGTTCAAATTTGGTTCATTAGCTTGCTTCAGAATCATCAGCAGGGAACTGCATCTTGTGTTGCTGTGGTTGGTGTCTGGATGTCACCCAAAAGCCTCATGCAGTCAGAGATGTGGGCTTCTAGAGTTTGTGACTGATTCATGGTCCAGTGCTGGGATTATGGTTGTGAGTGCTACATCCACTTTAGGGTGGGTGTGGACTATGTACAATATAAAGGACAGAAGAGTCTTCTCTCTTGCTCCTCCCTTTTGCCCTTTCACTCTTGTTTTTGGTATCGGCTGCAGCCACCATGAACGGTTATCTCTCAGCCGTGCGACCCTATCTTGGAGCCAACTGAGTATGGACTAAAACCTCCACAAAATCTAAGCTAAATAAACATTTCCTTCCTTCATTTTAGGTATCAGACATTTTGTCTCAGTAAGGAGAGAAAAGTAACCAAGACATGTATCAACTATTTTATTACTAAATGAAGGTTAGTTGGGCCTTCATCTATACTCTCAGAATGATTTATATGTACATCTTATAGTAAACATCAACTCATAATTATTTCTTCACATGCATCTGTTTCCAAATAGATTGGGAGAATCATAAGATGAATGTTATAGGCTGAATGATTTCTACATATACAAAATTCATAAGGTGAAATCCTGACCCACAGTGTCTAAGTATATGATTTCATATTGGGACAAGGTCTTTGAAGAGAAGATGAGGTTAAATGACATCATTGAAGTGACTCTCAATCCAGTATAAACGATGTCCTTCTAAGAGAAAGAAATAAGAATGCAGACAATGCACAAAGGGACCATGTGAAGACATGGAAATAAGATGGGAATCTTCAAGCCAACGAGAAATGCCACAAAAGAAATTAACCCTGACAACACCTTGATCTTCAGCCTCTAGAACAATGAGAAAATGCTTTTAATTGTGGAAGTCACCCACTCTGATGTTTTGTTATGGAAGCTTTAGTAGACTAATGCAGTGAGGACCTAAATTTTATTCATTTTCATCCCTTTTCAGAACTTCACTTGATGTTTGATATATAGTGTCCTCAATGGGTGTTTTATGAATGAGTTATTAATTTAATTAATTAAAATGTTTTATTTAAAAATGTAAGCACAGTCCTTTGCCTTAATTTGTCTCAGAGGCTTGCTACTTGTATGCTTCCAGGTTTTTCTATAAAAGAGAAAGCAATAATATAGACCCTCAATTAGAAGACGGAGCTTAGGACATTCAGTGGGGAGCCAGTATAGAAATAGTGATTACTCAATAGTGATTAGTGATTACTTTGTTACTGTGGTAACAAAGAAGCCCAAAATGTCTGTTGTTTACAACATTTTTGCTTGATTTTTTCACTCATTCTGTGTAATAGTTAGTTTTCCTTTTGTAGGTGGAAAATAACCAGCACACAATTTAAAGGAGAGGCTTAATTTGGCTCATGGTTTTACATGGTTCAGTCTATGATCAGCTGGCTTCAAGGCAGGAACACTAAAGACAAGGATGTGGCAAAGCAAACCTGTTCAGTGCATGGTGGTTGTGAACCAAAGCATAGGAGAAGAGCAACAACAAGAGATATATCCTTCAAAGGCAGGTCCCCCATGATTCACCTCCAACTGAGCCCTACTTCCTAACTCCACATTCAACTATGAACATCAGTGGATTAATCCACTGATGAGTATAGTGCCTGCACGATCCAGTCACCTATCTGCGAATCTCTTAAACTAGGCAAGTTGACAAGTTTAACTGTCACATTAGTTGTGGGCATTCCAGGTCACCATGGCATCCAAGTTGGTAAAGCAGCCTGTATCTGTCCTGGTGGAAGCAGAAGGTAAAGGGTCCTGGCAAGCCATGAGTTGGTTATCAAGGTCTTTTTCCTAAGATGATGTCATATCTCCTCACATTTTATTGACTAAAGCCAGTCACATGGCCACTCCTGATTTATCATGAATGACATATGTCCTCTTTTCACAGTAAGAGTAAGGAGGTGTTTGTACATGAATAACATGTATACCACCAGCCCACCTAAGGCTTCCTCTAATGTTTTATTTGCCTTTTTCCCTGTCTTTGCTTCCTGCTGTTTTGTTTTAGCTGGCATTTCAGAAGTGAAAAACTGACCATGTAGATCTATCTCCAAAGAACAAATCTCTGTCTAACAAGATTATTTTGATTCTTTGTATCAGATTCTTCATGGATTTGGGAAAGTAAAATTGATGTGGGGAGGGGTTGCTCCAAGGGTACAACTGCGAAAACCAAAAGGAGAAATACAAAGAAAAAATAGAACAAAATAAAACAAAACTTGGCAATAGAACCCTGCTGTACAGACAAAATGAGACTATACTGCATACATATCATTCCATAACCTTTGTCACACATGGGTATGCCCTTTGCCATGACTGGCAACACTTTCCATTCCAGCCTCATCTTCTATTGGGCTATATTCAATATCTTCTCCATCTTTTGGGAGGAAGATTTTTTTCTATTTATGATATAACTAATATATGCATTCCATATGGAAGGGGGCAGGCATTTTTCTTTCTTTATCAATTTGTAAATAGGAAAAAGGATAGTGAGGCAGGCAACCAAGAGATTAGACTTACAAAGACGAACATAGACCCCTGCTGAGGTCAGCTAAGGAAACATCATTCTGCATATCCTTCTTTCTCAGTTTTTTGATACCTTCCTAGACACTCCTTCCCTGCTATTATTTATGTCCCAAGTAGGAGGATGGAAATAGAAATTTCCTGGTGCATCAGACAAAAGGGACAATGATTTGGGGAAATTAATGTTATTGATGTTTTAGCCAGCATTTAGGAGAGAATGAGAACTGGGTGAACCATTAACATGTCCTTGTTTTTCACATATTAAATCTTACGAGGTAAGGGAGTTCTGATTCTATTATTGTTTGTTATACTGTGTTCAGTTCACTTAATTTATATAATGTCTGTTCTGAATACTCAGAGAGTTCTATTTCCTAGAAAGAGTTTTGGAATAAACAAAAACAAAAAGCTTGTAATAATTTGTATGAATTTTGAATTTTACACTGATTAGAAAAATCCATGATTAAAGACTAGGTCTAAGTTTTTTGTGGATTAAGACTGTATTCTTGAGTAACTTAATACAAATGACCTGATCTTTATTCTTTCATGCCACAAAAAAAACTTTCAGAATCTTCTTTCTGAAATATCAGTTGTAGATATATAATATACTGTCAGTAATATGTTTGATCACACTAAGGAAATTATAAAAAATTTCTGATTTTACCTTTAATATCAATTGAAAAATTTCCTCTTCTCTTCTACCCTTAAGAGAATGTTAACTCAAACCTTCCATAATTACTGGGTATTATTTGATTTGTAGGTTGTACCAGAAATGACAACTTGAGTTTCAGTTACTCTAAAACAAAGTAGTAGACTCAGAATTGTTTAATAAATAAAAAGTCTGTCTATGCAAAGATTAAACTAAACTTGTATCAAAATCTGTTGTTATACATAAATTTTATTCCTTGATTGAAAATGTAGATGTTCTGTGACAATCTAGTTCAGACCACTCCATTTGGAATTCTAGTTTCAGTGACATGGTCACAGCCAATTTCTCCTATCAGC
>RJWT010047710.1:0-11253 GCA_004365215.1 Cuniculus paca | reverse complement strand
CTTCCAGTGTACTGCAGCCGTGATCTGCCTTCCACCAGCCCTACTCCTTCCCACAACACATGGAGCTACTGCTCTCGTCATTGCTTAGTACAGTGATCCTCATGATGCAGTCACCTTCCACACACTCCCGGCCTGTGGGGGTCATTCTAGATCTAAACCATGATGCATATTTCATCTAAATCACATAGCTTAAAGAGATCTGATGAGACACCCTTTTCTAATGTACTGGCTAAACTGGTAATGCTGACACTGGTAAGTAAAAAAAAAAAAATCTATCAAGCATTGGAATTTTATTGGTTTTATTTTTTATCTGGTACATACATAAGGAATAAATGTAGCTGACAAGGCCTAAATGAAGCAAATGAAAAATAAATAAATTAAAGCTGCCAAGTTACTTCAGAGTTGTCCTTGGGGCCAAGTAGCAGGGTCACTGCATATGGGGACACTGGGGCAGGAAATCCATTGATTCCGTTGGCCTGGTCTCTTGGCAAGACTATGAGCATGCTCCAACACCACACCCTACCCATTTCTATTCAAAACAGTGTTCTGGTCAACAACAATAATAAAAATGATTAATTTAAAAATGGGGAAAGGACTTGAATAGATATTTCTCAAAAACATTAATCGTATAAGTAGATAACATATATATATATATATATATATATATATACACACATATAGTAGATATATATGTAACAGTAGCTGATGAACACGTGAAAAGATGTTCCACTAATCACCAGAGAAATGCAAATCAGGAATACAGTGAGATACCACTCCACACCTATTAAGATGGCTAATTATAAAAGTAGAAAATAACAAGTGTTAGCCAGGATATACAGAAATTGGAACTCTTCTGTACTGATGACTGGTAAAATGATGTAGCCAGTATGGGAAACAGGATGGCAGAATCTCCAAAAATTGAAAACTAGAATTACTGCACGATCTAGTGCTTGCACTCTTAGATATGCATACCAAGGAATTAAAACCAAGGACCTGAATGTATTACTGCACACCCAGGTTCACAGCAGCATCATATAATGACCAAGAGATGCAAGCCACCCGAGAGTCTACTGAGAGAAGATGAATAAACACGGTGTGGTGTATACATCCATGAAATATTCAAGCCTAAAAAAGGAGGGAAATTTGGATGGACTGCAAATAGATAATCTTAAAGATACTATGCTAAGTGAAATACTCTAGCCACAGAGACACACTGCATGGTTTTGCTGCTATGAGATATTTAAAGAATATTAGTACAGACAAAATGTAGAAGGGGTGGTTGTTGAAATCTGTGGCAAGGAGTTAATGAAATAGAGCCTCATTGTAGGAAAATGAAAAGTTTTAGAGATGGACAAAGGTGATGGCTGCACAAAACATAAATGTACTGAACACTAGTGAACTGTCCACTTAAAATGGTCACATATTGCCTATTGTTATGCACATTTTACAAGGATTTGAAAGAATTACTGAATCACTAGATACTGTCCTACTATAGTAAAACACAAAAAGAAGAAAGTGACACCTTGGACTCTTAGGCCATTTCTATTCTTTAGATTTCTCTTGGACATTCTGAAAGCAAAAGCCAAGAAATCTCTTTTCCCTTACGTCTTTGTCCCGATACTGTTAATGGTGTTGTTGAAAAGAGTGGCCTGTGAGGACGTCCACCAGCAGTGTCCTCGTCCTTTTCAGACCAAAGACTATTACACAATGGATCATCCCACTAACTGCACATTTCAGGGGACACATGGTCTCCTGAAACACTAAGAGCAGCCGTGTATTTTTAAGTGCAGAAATTAACGTGACTCAAAACAATATCTTTCAGCACACTATAGCAGTTATTAATCAGTTTTAATCCAAGATCTCCAGAGAAGTGCTTTGTGACTGAGTTGAGTTACTATTTTAATGACACTTATTTTCTCTCTCCAAATGAGATGGGCTACTGTTTGAAAACACATATCATCCTAAATGCTGCATAAGGGTTTATATCATTGTTTTTTAAAGCACAAGAAATCTTTAAACACACAGCAAGGGGTTTTAATAGATGGCAAGATGAGGTGTTTTGACATGTCCACAGCCACTGAATTATGCAGCTGAGTCAGTTTCAGTGATTCTACAAACAAAACTCAGCCTGAAATTGTGCTTTGGGACACTTGAATATGCTCATTTTAACCCATCCTGAGTACTTGAATGATTCCTTTAATGCTATCTCAGAAAAACTAAATGATCCATTTTGGACATTAAGGGAATGGCACACAATACTTGGTAGATGTGGGGTGAGTAAAGGTAGCATATTGTGGGGATTAGGCTATTTCAGTGGTGCGTGTCTTTGCGTTCAAACAGGTACCAGTATGTTAGCGGACTCTGAAACAGGTTGTTAGATGAAAATTCTCAATTAGCTACTATCAATAACCTATTTTAAGTTAGAAACAGCTTTTAGACATACTATTTTTTGGATACAGGATTATTTCTTAAAAATCATTTTGGTTTTGCATAATGACTATACTATCATCTGAAAGATTTATCTCCTCCAACAAAATGTATATGTTAAAATTCTACCTCCAAGGTGATGGCATCAGCAGATAGGGACCTTGGGAGGTAATCAGGCCATGAAAGCAGAAAACTCATGAATGGGGTCAGGGCTCCTATAAAAAAGACCCGAAGGGGCTCATTCACCTCTTCTACCCATGAGGACAAGCTAACAGGAGCCATCCATGAACAGGGACCCGATCTACTTACTGTCCCCTTAATCCTGGACTATGAGCCTTCAGAATTGTGAGAAATAATTTTTTTTCTTAAGTTAGCCCCACTTGCTAGAGCAGCAGAACTGCAGTAAGACCAATGAGAAACCTTTCAAAAAGCATAACACGCATGTTCCTGCATTCTGAAACATGGCACACTGAACACAACACTTCCTTCAGAAGAAAAACAGGAAAGTATCTCATGACCTCATTCCAAACCAGCAGCCCTACACCGGAACTTCAAATCTTTTTTGTGCTGACTTATGGCGAACCACTTTTAAATTAGAGACTACTCTAAGTTCCTATAATCATGCCCTCAGATGCAAGTCACATGCATAAGTGCTGATGGTAATGACCCCACCAAGACCAAAGTGTCCCCACACTGCTACTGTCTTAAATTCTTATATTTGCTATGCACATTTTTTGTTTTTTAGGCTCTGCTGGGTAAGGTAATTCTTCTCATCATCAGTATAGCTGCCACGCAGACTTTCTTTACCTACTCCTTTCGAGTGTTCTGCACCGCATCACAATGAATACACACTCCTGCGTGTCAGTTTCAGTCTAAGGAATTAAACCTTCCCTGGAACTGTGTTTCAGTGAAGGTCTGTGGTTCCTGCTGATCCGTGAGGTACATGAATTATTTGTTAGTGTGTGGACTTTATGAGCTCTGTTGGCCTGGATGCTCAAGGGCCGCATTCATTTCTTTGCAGGATCCTCACTATGTGTAGAATTTCGACATGCATTTAAATGGTCAGAAAGGTCAAAAGTGGTTTATAAATGAAAAATAAGTACTTTCAGTTATGTGCAGACAAATTCTATTAGTTACAGACAAACTGTCAAAGGTCATGCAGTTAACAGCAAGTCTAAAACTAAACCCCAAGGATCCCACTTCCCAGTTCAGTCATTTTTAACATCTAAAGCATGCAGTGTGCATTTCTGTCTCCTTTCCTAACTAATCATTTCTCCCTAAATCCCTCACACTGGTTTCTCCCATTCTAATAAAACTGCGTTGCCAGAATCTCTGAGCTTCAGACCCAAACACTCTCCAGGCCTCCTCCCCTGGAGTTCTCATCCGTGTCTCACCCTCTGGCTGCTCCTGTGTCCTCCTCTCAAGCAATCTCTCGTCGACACAAGCCTTGGTCCTTCTCCAGATACTTCACGCACTTATCTTCTCTCCAATAATTTCTTCTTCCTTTCATATCCCATGAGTGGTGCTTGTAAAAATGCAATCCCCAGTGCTCTTCGTGCTTCTCAGAAGTTCAATGAGATCCAAGTCTGAGTTGTTAAACTTGACCTCTAAATAAATCCGGCACCTACCCGCGGGACATTCGCATTGCGCTTCACACTGTCCCTTCGAGTGCGAAAGAATTCAAAACCAGCTCCCAGGACTGGAACTCTCATCTAACTGGCTTCCCTGGCTGCCTTTCGACAATGAAATCGCTCCTCTCTGCCTCTTTCCCAGAGAACTCTGAGCTGCCCTCCTCTTCACTGCGGCACCAAAACATCCTGTTATCTCACTTCAACAATGACTGCTTTTAAAGTCTGCCGATACCAGACTTTTACCTTGTTTTTACTCTCACCACTCTCAGCTATTGGGAGCTAGTTCCAAGGGACCCCTCGCTTCACACCTGAATTGGAGTTATTCTATCAATGCAGATGCTATTATATCAAAAGTGCTTTGTAAAGAAAATACGATAGGTTTTTGCTTTGGTTGATCATCACTCTTGCTGTAGCTAGTACCCTAGGCTGTCCTGACCTCAAACCAGACATTTCCTATACCAGCTTCCGAGGGAATCTCCTGATTGGAGCCCTCCTCCATTTGAACTTGCCCTATGTTTTCTACCTACTTTTCCATAAACGTTGCTTTGAACACATCATTATAAAATAAAGAAATTATCCTAGCTGTATGTCATTTATTATAAAATTAAATCTTTTGCAGTTTTCTAACCCCTACCTATGATACAAATAGCACTTCTTGCATGCTAAGTAGGTACCAATGACAGTACTAAAAAATTAGGTGTGTGAACTTTAATTTCTTTCAACATCTCCATGATACAAATGTCATTGTCATCCTCATTTTTCACGATAAGAAACTGAGGCAAAGAAATATTAAATATTTTAGGCAAGATGACATATATTGTTAATTAGAATTTGAGAAGCTGATTCCAGCCAAAAAGCTCTTAAACACTACATTACAATTGCTAATTTTACCTAACTATAACTATCCATTCATAATCCCACTTATGCCTCTACAAACTTTAAACAGGGAGATAAATGTTTCAGATCAACCCAACTTTATGTGTCTCTTTGAAATTCTGATGTGAAAGCACCTAAATTTTTTTTCAACACCCAACTAGACTTACCACATCAGCATCTAACGCTGCTGACCAGGTGAAAAGCTGCACAAGGTATCTTCTTTCCTGCTATTCCACGACACCAAGCTGGGTACAAGTCTGTTGTATTTATTAAATAAATATTTACCAATCAACTGGACCATCACCTTCAGACTACCTAATTCCAATGGCAAAATTTAAAGAACCATAGCAAAGAGTGAACTAAGTCCTCAGAAATGCCCAAGGTTAGGAAACGAGAACAAGGCAAAAAAGAAAAATGAAACTGAGTCTTTAGAATTTTTGTTTTTTCCTACAGCCATTCCACTGTAAAAAAGTATAGTGTTTGTGTAAATCACTTGCCTGGATATGGCAAATTATTGAGTTAAGTATGGTAAGAGGTGTATATTAATGCTTTTCAAGCAATATTGATTAATTCCACATAAGGTTTTGAAAGGGTTGATTTATCTTAAGTGATTGATTTTTTTTTCCTTGTCTTTTTGAGACAGGGTCTCACTATGCAGTTCAGGCTGGCCTTGAGCTCACTTTGTAGCCCAGGCTGGTCTCGAACTCACAACAGTCCTCCTGCCTCAGCCTCCCAAGTGCTGGGACTACAGGAGTGTGCCACCACACCCAGTTTTTAAGTGTCTGATTTCAATCATTTACTTTCATTCTAAAAAGAAAGATCAATATAACAATGGCTGAAAAAATCTTCAAATTCAATGAATTCTGTGCCTGATAACTGAATTCATTCCCATTCAATGGATCATTCCATTTATTCTTACTAGATTTAACAAAAAGTTTAAGATTTTATCAGCTTCTCAAGTCACAACCTTCGTAATCAAATTCAGGGGGAGGAGACCATAGAAGTAAACAGTACTTTTGACCTTGATACTCCTTTATCTCCTCAGGGTCCCACCGTTTCTCCTGCCATCCGCCCTCTGGCTTTCCTTCCCCCAGTAGGCATGCCCACTGCCCACGGGGGGTTTGAACCAGGGCTTCTCTTAAGGCATGGAGAAAAATACCTACCTTTTGTTACACTTCACAATTCACCCATGACAAAGGCTGCTAACAGTGATACGGGATTTGGAAGGTAATGTGACAGGATCTGTTACAGGTTCTATACTCAGCAGCTGCACTGCTTTGTTATCTCCAACTCTTTGAGTATAATACACAGTCAAATGCCAGATCAAAAAATAAATTTTACAGCCAGCAGGATCAAATCAAGTGACAATGACTCCCGCTGCACTACCCATTCGAGCAGCATCTTACATCAACATTATTCCGATCAGCACCTGTCCTGACACCAGCTGCTCTCATCCTCCAAACTAAAGATGAGACACCTGAGCTAAAATGGTGAGGGCCAACACGGAGGTGCCATGTGTCCCTAAAGAGTCACGTTCAATGACAAAAATAGATGATACATATACGTAGCAATCCATTGGCTACAAAAATATCTCACTTTTACCCCACCCCTCTTTCAGGTTAGAGTTCTTTTTCCTCCCTAAACTGTCAATTTGTGTAATGATCCAGGGACAAGGGATTGGCTGGACTGTAATATTGCTCACTAAATCTCAACATCAAGGGCCCAAATAAATCCTGAGCAATACCGTGAGCTGCTCTGCTTTTGAGGCCAAAGCACCAGGAAACAGCTAGAATGTTTCTTCTACTACAGTTTGCGATGTATTCGAGCAAAGCCTAAAATTGCAATTATAATTTGACAAATATTATTTTTAAGTCTTTTGCAGAAGAATGGACATAAACAATAGTTAAACTTTCAAGTACTAAGTGAGGCTATTACTTTTCTGTACAGGGTTTAAACAATGTAAAAATTATTGAAGGTACTGCTAGTAGGAGAGAGTTGGTAACAATACCCCAGTTAATTTCAAAGCGAGGATCAAATTTTAAGAAGTTCAATTCAGTTTCGAGATGCATGAATAAACACTGCGGGGTGTATCTGTGATCTGTACTCACCATCTACAGAACAGTCATCACACCGAGACGCCGGATGGGTGGAGCCACCAGGTCCTGGGGTGATGTTTTCAGCCAGGAAACCTGTGGCCACCAGAATGTAAGGCAGAGGGAACAACGCACTACTTTGCTGCTCCACCACGTCTACAAACTGCACCTACAAACGTGTCTACAGAACTGATCGAGACCACTTCTCATACAGGCCTCTTACTTTAAACGGCCAACAAAAATTACAAGTTCTCTTCTGTCCTCTCCTTCCCACTCTTTCTTCGAAACAGTAAAGAAGAGTGCACTTTAATGACTTCCAGAGAATGAGGAATGATGGCCGTTTACTGAATTGACAGGTCTCTACCAACGCATCCCACCACCCTGTGGCTTGTCTCTATTTCCTCCTTAGCCCACCAAGGGGCAGAGGGCAAACGGCGTTTTGAGAGATTTCTTATTTTGGATACGGCACCGTTCTAGGCACAATATGATTATAAAGATGCAGATGACACCAAAACTTCAGGCTACGAAGGACTGAAAAATGATGTCTCAGAACTCTACTGTGAAAAACGCAGAGAACGTTTTATCTACCCTTTTTCTGAGAAAAGATCATTTTAAGTGTCACGCCATCATCTAAAAATCACACTGTTCCTTCTCTTTCTGCTATTTTGACAAAGCACTATGTGAGCTGAAAAAATAAGGCATAATATCCAAAGCAATGAGCAAACTATTTACTTTAAATCAGCACTGCTCGACATGCTTCCCGGCTTTCCATTCTAGTCCAAGAGGTAATTTGGGGACTGGCACAGATTTCTACTTTAAAAGCTAACTCACTGGTGTCCCTTTAAAGTCTCTTTACTGGAAGTGCATCCTAAATAATTACCCAGCTGGTATGGGCATCTCCGAAGGCTTGTCCACAACCTAGCTTTCCTTTGCTTTGCTTTAATTGAGTGCATTTTTCTTCTTTCCTCTTTCTCTAAATTAGCAAGTAAGACTGGGAACCCTCCAAACTGAGTTCAGATTGTATTTTCTAATTAGATGACTGGAAAACTTTAATTAATAAGATGACCCCAGTGCAGAAAGCAGGTCATATTGTTAAGCACTTATAACTTACAAATTTTAGCAAGCACTGACTTTTGCAAGTCAGCCAACTTTGTTAGTTCTCAACAACTCTTTAATTAGGCTAGACAGAAAGGAACACGCGGTAATGCGTGTCCTGGCTCAAGCCCAGCGGGGGATACTCTCAATCTGGCCTGTCTTAGCTTCCGCGGGCTTTCCGTGAGTGCAGTGGGCTTCTGTATCGTCTCCAGTTCACTCTGCCTTGATGCTCTCTGGACAGGATGCAGCCAGAAGACTGCTGCTTGCCCTGTGACCACTACAGACTACTGCTCACAAGCCCTGCAGAAAACCCACCACATCTGGGGGAATCGCATATTAAAAAAAGAAGAGTGTATCCTAAGTAAAACAAATTCCCTCTCCTCACACATATCTAAGTTATCCCCGATCACTTAACTTACCTCTAATTGAGAGCATTATTTTTATTTCTCTTTCTCCTGTCCCATGCCCAGCATGTGTACATGCATGCATATACACACACACACACACACACACACACACACACACACACAGTCACCTTTCCATTCACCGGGATATTCGGAGCACCTAAAAAGATCATTTGAGAACTGCATAAAACTAAGATGAAATGCTTCACCTCCATCTCATTCTGAGTGTCAGGGTTTGTTTCTGTTTGGTTTTGGCTCTACAGTTCCTAATTTGTCCTATTCTGTCTTAAAGAAGAATGCAGAGAGGTAACGTATGAATTGTTTTCTATTGCAATATGAAGGTGGAAAAGCACCTTCTCGCCAGGTTCCTGTGATTTTTGAGTGCAAGATTTAATCATAAAACCATCAAGCTAAAAGGACCTTCAAGAAGTACTGTCATTTACCCACCCCTTCCTGCAGGCATGCCAATTAGAGTCCACTGAAAGACTGTTACTCAAAGAAACAAAGTTGGTCAAGAGAAATTACCCAGAAGATAGGATAGTTTAAAAGACAAACCTCTGGTGTTTTGCTATCATTCTCTGACAATAAGTGGGCCTTCTGATGAACCAGGATGTGGAACATTCAAATGCTTGTTGAATATGCTGGAGTTTGGAAGACCACCCAAGCAATAGTAATAGATCAAATGTTTTCAAATACAAGTTTCTGATGGGGAGCAGGCGTGTGTGTGTGAGGAGTGAAGGTTGGAAGAGGTAAGAAAAGTCTCTAAATTCTTTGGAGACTGGCAAAATGATTACTTTGTCACTGATGATTACATTTTTATTAACTCTTACCTAGATATTTTAGTGAATTAAAAACTCAAAATTTGACCTATAATTTTTCATAAGCAGGAAAACATGTCTGTCCTTTATATACATAATTATACATTTATCTCGTAATTAACATGCAAATCTTATTTAAAATATTTGTTAGCCAAGACCTTTCATGCCAAAACATATACTATATGCACTTTCCAGCAGAATGTCACATTTGGGAGAAGATAAATTAAAAGTGTCAAATAGCCATTGGCAGTCTTTACAGGCACTGAAAGAAAGGTGACATTGACTGGGTCTTAGATAAAATCCACCTGGCTCAAACTAAACCAAGCACAACAGCCAAGAATGCTAAAGGCTTGGCTGAACACATAATTGACCATAAAAAACTAGCTTTCAAATAAATCTAGATTCAACATTGCTTTCCAGTCGATACTCCCACAAATGCTTACTCAGCACCCCGCTTTCCTAATGCACATCTCAAACTGCCTCCCAATCTCCTTCTCCCTCCATCCTGTTCACCCCATGAACCTTCGTAGCTGTTAACCCACTTGCATATTCTCCTAATTTACTACTGGCTTGGAAACACACCCGAATCATCCAGAGAGTTTTCTAAACATCTACCTGGCTATGGTGCTTCCCTGAAGATTCTGTTTCTACGGGCCAAAGCGGAAAGCGATGGAGGTTGGTGCTGACCTTGTATAAACCTCCATGGAATTCTGACCCAGGGCTACGTGTCTCACAGATGCACACTGCCCAGGCTTACAGCAGATGTCCCCTCACATCATCCCTCCCACTGCCCTCTGGACAACTTGAAGTCTGCTAGGAAGAAAGCCTTTTACCATTCCTAGGTGCTCTTTCCAGCTCCCTGCTTTAGCCAGAGGATTTCAAAGGAGACTCATTTTGCAATTGTGTGATGTCTGGAGACGTTGTTGATTGTTACAACTGGGCACACATTATTGGAATCTAGTGTGTCTAAGCCAGGATGCTAAAAACAGCCTTGAATTCACAGAACAGCCCCTCGCGATAGAGTTTGCATTCCAAAATAGCAATGATGCTGAAGTTGACAAAAATGCTTCCCCTGAAGCCTACCTTTCTCCTCCCATAAGTGCTGCATTTGCACACAGTTAAACAAACAAGCCCTTTCCTCCCAAATTATTTGCCATAACCCAGGTGCCTTCACATTCTCCTGAATCATTCTTGCTTTCTAACTCCTCACCTGCTTACACCAAACTCCACTCAAGTTCTGAGCGTGGTGTACAACCTTGTTCTCTTTTCACTGTGTTCCTCTTCAGTCTCTGATTTCAAGTCATGTTTAGTAACATCGAGGGCACAGCCATGGTTCCTGTGAGATCTGGATCTTATCCATTCACATAGATCTTAACACCTAACATTCTGCCAAATTTTGCAGACAATCAAAGGCCTCTGTATCACACAGCAAGTGCCCAGCATCACATAGGAAGTGTGCTACATCACACAGGATGCCCTGCAACAAACAGGAAGTACTCCAAAACAGACAGGAAGTGCTCTCTCCAAGAGCTAGACTTCTGTACTTCTGGGCTCTTGGCACACCCACCTCACTCACCTCCAGCCTCTTCTCACTTCTGTTGCGCCACCTCCTTATTCTCAAGTGTCTGCACTGATGTCCCAGTTACTATCTCTGCCCATCCTGGCATAAGTGATCCGCCACCCTGACCTTTATCTCACAGCCACCATAGCGCTCACAAACCATCAGTTCGGTTTAATCCATGAACAAAGAAATTTTGTTTTCTGTTTTTTCTTTCCAGTTCTTAGAAAGTTGGACACTGATGGAAACGTAATTGGTTTTCACACAAATGCATGCCACCTAATTTCACAAAGGCCTTTGCAGCAATTTAGCCACCTTTTAATGCACTGTTTCTTTACCCTCACAATCCGC
>RJWT010047709.1:0-11254 GCA_004365215.1 Cuniculus paca | reverse complement strand
CAAAATGTCCTTGCCCTCCTCTGCACAGGATGAGGATATTTACAAAGAAGGAACCCTGGCTCCCTGCTGAGTCTCAGTTAAACTTCTAAACTGCTCAAGTTGATACAATATATCAACCATAACAGCAACTCATTTTGAAAATTATGTAAGCACAAAAAAAAAAAGAAAATTATGTATGCTTTTTCCTTAATTTACATTTTCAGGTTAGGAAAGTGAGTGAAAACCTGTACTGTTGTCTTCCTTTAATTCCTGTTCTTAAGACATTAAAAAAAAAGGAAGTAGCCTTCAAATCCTTACGTCAGCGATGCCAGCCTTTGTGTCTGATGAAAACCACGGGGAAAGGGGCTTTTTCAAAAAGTTCTGCTAGATTTCTTCCTAGCCAGAGATACCTAGAGAAGATGTGAGAGCCATCTAAGGCACACAGTGTGGAGAAAATGAGTTATACCCGGAGAGGAAAAGAAGACCTGACATACGTTGCAACTGACCCTGACACTGGGAAACCCAACCTCACACCAAGGAAAATTGAATTAACTACCTCCCTCCGTAGAAGGAAGCGCCCAGCCAGCGAGGTTTCTACAACCCCCTCTGGTGAAACCTCCTTGACAAGAAAAGGTTTGTGGTTGGCTTTAGTTGAAAGGGTGAATAAGCTCGTTTCTCTTACAGGAATTTCCTGTGTAGCATGTTAACATTCAACTCAACGTCTTAACTCCGGTGCTCTTTAAAAAAATTTTTTTTTCTTCTAAAACTAACCCTCCACATCATAACCTTTAAGATCAAAGCCAAAGGTTTTTTGGTAACTTACTTTTTAATTCTGGGGAGAAAAAATCTCTAGGACCATTTACACAAAGCAATTTTTTGACACAGAGAGGGAGAAATAACATTAAAGCCTAATATCTTGGGTGCTCTCTTAGAGCCAGGTGTTAAGAGTAAACTTCCAGACACAACGCACACTTTAAAATTTCACTGTAATTAAAACCAGTAATACTTAAAATGCTTCAAGAGCACACCAGTCACAGAAGAATGCTGTCTAGAAAGCATCTTAAGGAAGCCTAGGTTTTGTTCTCCCTCAAGAGGCCACTGTTGCAGTAAAGAAAAGGCTGACACAGCTCAGCCCACCAGAGCTCCAGGGCGATTCCTGCACAAACCTGGAAAGTAAGGGAAAACACAAATGGAGGCCAACTCTGCTTCAGGAGGAGGGGAGGGAAGTGCTTCCTTGATGTGAAGGTGAGGGGAGAAGAGGAATTAACTCCCGAAGGCAGGACTGAGGCCAGAGACGTTGCCCACCTTCACAGAAGCTGCAGAGGACGTCTTGAGGGTGTGCGGGTTTCTTTCAAGTCTCTTGCGAGGGTGGTGAGGGGCTGTGGAGAGGCGAGCGCAGCTACCTGCGTCTCCTGGCTCACGCGGTGCTGCGGGGCCGTACAGGATCTCGAGGAGAGGCAGCAGGCCCAGAGGACCGGGGAGAGGCGAGGCTGGGGTGGAGGGAGAGGCTGGCAGGAAGGTGCTGGCCGCATGGGTGCTCTGCGACAAGTGCTGAGTTCAACCTGAGGGCCGAGGGGTTTGGGTGCTGTCCTTGTCCGGGTTCGGAAAGCCTGACGCGGATCTCAGAATTGTGCCTCCAGTTACTTAGAAAGGTGTCTCCAAAAGTGAAATTGCCAGTACATTTTTCTCTGGAATTAAACTGGCTATTTTTAAAGTGTATTCGGAGGGAAAATGCAAAAAATACAAGAAATAACCGAAAGAGAGCAGATTCGTGATGAGCCAGGTGACATAACCCTTACAAGATTTCTAAGCATGTTATGATGTCTCTAGAACAAAGACAGCATGGTGTCAGCATGAAACAGAGTAAAAGTGCAGAGAGAGGTCTAACTGGGTGTGGAAATTTAGGAAAAATGAAAAGGAGCATTCCAAATCAGTGGGCAGGGCTGGGCACATAGCTCAGGGACACAAGCGCCTGCCTGGCAAGCGTAAGGTCCCAGTATCCAAAAAATAAAAAATCAGTGGGTAGGTGATGACCATTTTGAAAGTAGTGTTGCGATAGCTGGGACATCATACTGGAATAATGAAATAGACCCATTCTTCTTGCTGCAAACCAGAGTACATTCCACGTGGATTGAGAATTTGAAATGAACTGAGTCTCTGCATATTAGAAAAATGGGTTAATTCCTTGGTAATCTTGAAATAGGTAAATACCAGAAAGTAAAAAGATAAATCACAAGTTGGGAGAAAATATTTGCAGCATACAGCACAAAGTCTTAGTATCCACAATAGGTAAATGGTCTTCGACAACGGTATTGAGGGAGATGAACATCTCTACAGGGAACTCAGCAGAGCTAAAAACAGATATTCCCACACAGCACTGATGGAAACACAAGACGGTACATCCCCCATGAGAGAAAATTTGGTCACATGTAGTAAAATCACCTGTGTGCTACTCTCTGATCTAGCAATCCTCTATCTAGGAATCTATCCCAAAAATAGTCTAGCAAAGAAGTGTGGAAGTAAAAGCCAGAATCTTTGGCAGCCCGCTTAGGACCCCTTCAGTCTCTCTCTCAGACAGAAGCTCTCTTTCTCTCAAATACATCCTGCTCATAAACAGAAAAAAAAAAAGTGTGGAAATGTGTAACATAAGACTATGGTATGCATTTGTAGCATGATTTGGAGGAAAAACCTGGGAACTAGTTGAATAAACTATGGCACAGACACTCAAAGGAGAGTCATGTGTACATATCAAAGAATGAAAAAATAGCTTCGTATGCAAACACTGAGTGATCACCAAAATACATTTTTGCAGTAGTAGAAAACAACAGTGAAAGAATCAATTCTTAAAAATTGAAATAAAGCAAATGAACTTGACTATATTTTGTCCACAAAATGACATCCACACCAATAATTTCAAATGACATGAGACCACAACTTGACTTTATACTCTAATGAAACAGTGCCAAAAAAATTTTTCTGAACTGTTTTTAGAAAATTATTTGTGGTTGTGCTTGTATTATAATTGTTCTAAGCTATTATGTATATTGTGGGATAAAGAAAAGTAATGATAATTTTTATGTCGTTGGGACCTGGGATTTTTTGTGTGTGAGCAAATGATATCAACATAAAATTGATAAGACAAAATAAAGCTCTGAATTTATACTGGAGTTTTCAGTATTGAGTTACAATTTGTTTTTTATTTGTGTATTTTCTTCTATCCATTTTAAACCTAGCAACATTGATGGACAAACTAACAATGAGAAAAACTAAAAGACCCAGGGGATGGCCTCTGCATACAATCCCCACTGCAAATAAAACCTGACTGCTTGGAGAATCAATCATGTGAGACAGAGAAAATAACTACAGGACTCTGGGGCATCTTCTCACACCCACAACAACAAAAGGAAATGAAATGATCAAAACCACAGCAGTGGTGTGAGAAGGACTCAGAAACCTTGAAAATGGCCAAAGATGGAGAATCTGAGGGCTACAGAATATTTAATTTTGTTAAGGGTTGGCAATCGCAGTGTTACTATACAGATAAATATCTATCTCCTGGTGAGGCATTCAAGAGTATTTGAGAGTAATATGAAGACACAAAAAAATTATTATAGCTACAGAAATATAGTACACAAAACATAGTGAGGGATAGAGTAAGTACAAAATGGGAAACTGCGGTTTTAAATCTGGATTGTAGCTACTGGAGTATCTGCTGTTTCTTCCTGCTCTATACAGTCCAAATATTCCATAAATGATATTTTAAAGAATAAAGATAAAATAGCCAGGCCTTCAAGTGTGAATTCTCTCTTGATCAAAACTAAATTTCATGTGTTGAATGTCACAGTGTAATAACATTAAAAATCCAGAGAGCAATTTGTAACACAGTAACTAGTTTATAACTCAAGGCAGAAAACAAAGGTTGCCTTACAAGCACGCCTTGCTTTGTGACTTAAAGCAATCAGTTTGATGACCAACGTTATTGATCAGGCATAGCTCAAGCAATCTCAATAATTTCAAAGATTTCTCATCTATTGGAGATTGGAAACCTAAGAGGCCACCACGGGCCTTGAGTTGTAAGTGCCCCAAGGAGAATTTGGGCTGATGTAGTCCTCGGTGACCCTGTTCGGTGACTCAGTCATCTCAGACCACAGGCTGGTGGTGTTCGAACCCACAGCTTCCTGATTGCGCAGGTTCCTACCTAGGTGTGGCAAGATCCCCAGTCGTGGGGCACCCCACATACCCCGTGGGACTTAGCAAGGTTTACGGGAAGATTAAGCTAGAGCTGGCCTCCCTTCACCTCTCCAAATAATTCATTAACTGCTCTGTTTAAAATAGCGAGAGAAGCCAGGCATGGTGGTGCACAACTGTAATCCCAGCATTCAGGAAGCTGAGGCAGGAGGATTGTTCTGAGTTTGAGACAGGCCTGGGCTACAAAGTGAGCTCAAGGCCAGCCCAAACTGCACAGTGAGACGTTGCCTCAAAAAGACCAAAAATAAAAAATATAAAAAATAGCGAAAAAGGGTCATGTCCAGCCTGACCTCTTCAGAGGTTTGTTTTTTTTTTTAAAATAAAATGTCACATGAGACCACAACACACAGAATGGGCAAAATCAGCATGGCTCTGGCTACAGCATTAGTAGGGGGCGAGAAATGTGGGGTGAATGGGAGGTGCCCAAGGCAATTCTCCATCCTATCTCCCCTGGATGGTCCATGAGGCACCTCAGGGAAATCCCAAAACTCCTGAACGACTCATGAACATCCACTAACATGTCACCCGCTGCACGCGCACTGAGCCATAGCAATTGGATAAGGAAGGTAGGGTCCCTCGGGGGTGACAGCCAGAGAGAGGAAGAAGCACATCTCCAGAGGTGTTGCAGAGAAACACAGGCGTTGGTGCAGGCCCCCAGCCTGGACTCCGGTCCCTGGCAGGTGGCACGCAGATGGGCGGGAGGCACCGTATGCTGCCCATGGTACATACAGGCAAAACTTTATGGAAAAAAGGTTAAAACAAAATTTCATAACAAAATAATAGAAAAAGTAGTTAATACAAGCTGTTATCTTTAAAGCAGTCATTCAGGGTGCAAGGTGTGGACATAAAAATTTCCCCAATCAATAGCACAAACCTTCCTCTATAATGAACTAAGAGGCACTAACAGCATAACTGACTTGCATTTTTTTCTTTGCCTCTACTTTCCTGTCCCCTTTAGTTTCTTTTTCCTTTTGAAAATTTTTTTTCCATTTCAAAGTACCTATTGTACATTTTACAACTTATTTACTCTTTAATTTCTCACACCAGGGAGACCATATGATGTTCACACAAGTGAGTCTGGTTTATTTCACTTATGAGTATGGTCTCAAGTTGCATCCATTTACCTATAAGCCTCAAGTTTATCCTTCTTTATGGCTGAGTACTACTCCATTGTATTTAGCTTTGGCACTTTCTGCACCTTCCTGAGAGCCTGGCAAGCCCCCTTGGCCTGGCCCAAACCAGCATTACAGCCCCTACTGGCACCCTCAAGCGTCCTCACCTTGGGGGTGACACGCAGCACACTGCAGACACAGGACACTGCCATCCTGTACGAAACCGGAACGCGTACACATTTCCCTCCACCCAGACCTCAGCGACTCAGGAGGAGCCCTGAGCGCCCCTTCCCTTCCTCTCCTCCAGGCCAGTCCACTGCAGCCAGCTTCCTCTCTGCACAGCCCTGTCCTGGGCCCCTTGGGATAAACCGTGATCCAGAAAAGTGCCTGCAGCCTGCAAGCTGCCCACCTTCGAACTCACTTTCCACCAGGTGGGTCAGAAGAGGGCACTGCCCTGGCCTGTCCCGGCCCAGCAGAGCAGCCAGGGCTGTGACGGCGGTCAAGACCCAGGCAGAGCCGTGTTCCTGGGTCTCACATTCCTGGGTTTGGAATATGTTTGTTTCTCTCTGCTTTGAGAGCACAGCTATGCCTGTCACAGGACAATAAACCTGTTTCTCTGCACTTACAGAATGAGTTGTTGATTCTCTGAAATACACTTTACAACTTAAGCACACCCGAAATCATGAAAGAAGATGTTCAAATACCCAAAATGTTACTGATTGATCCTGGTCAGAAATGGTCTTGTTTGAGCCTAAACTTATACATACACCAATCACCTAGTGTATAAAGGCCTACTGTGTGTCAGACCCAATGGTCAGCATGATGTGGGCTTGCGAGAGACAGGGAGCTCTCATTTCACCCCTGCGTGGAAGGTAAAATAAAAAGTAACTTGACATCTAAAAAATGACAGGGGTAGGCATTCGTTTTGGACATCCTGTATATTACTAAAATAGATTGGAATCTATATTGAGAATGAAGGTTTGGAGTCTTAAAGTAAGGGGAAAAGATGTCAAGAGACATTTTGTAAATAAAGGTATGAGAACCACGATTCATTGTATTGCAATGTACTTGAAGTTTTTAAAGGCACATATGTAATGCACACATTTAACATATTTAATGTGAAATACATTTAATGCAAGATACATGTCATGTGCTCTGAAGCCTGTGCAACAAAAAAGGAAAGCAGAACCACTGTAGGTATCAGAGACTGTTACAGTAATGAAATTTATTGACTTATTCCAAGGTATCACATATAAAACATAAGTATGAATTCATTTACTGTTTAAATCCAGTCACTTAGTGTGCAAAAATCATAATCACTGTAAAACTGAATCACCTTCTCACACAGGAAAGCTCATTCTCCTTGAAGTTTCAGCAAAATCTGCTACATCTCTACTTTAAACTTTCCTGAAACATCCATGCTGCACCCAGAGATTCTAGCCAGCCCTGCACACTGGTGCTTTTACTCCTGTGACTGTCCCTTCTGCCGGGAGGCTGCTGACCAGCACTCCGCAGTTCTCTTGATCAGCGACTGCATTTGAGGTGATGGGGGACCCACAGCACCAGCTGCAGTGCGGACACGCGCTTTGCCGGGTGCTTTGTCAGTACACCTTGCCTCTGCCTTACGGTCTTTGTAAAGGTCCTCAGATCAAACCTGGCCTCCTTTCCACCTGAGCTTCCCGTTCCTGCTCTGTGACTTCTCTTTGGTCCACTGCTAAGTAATTGATTTAAGTAAGAATTAATTATGGTGATGAAAGTCTTAACAGCAGCAGTAAGGGTGATAGCTCCACCAAGAACTGTTCTAAGTAAGTGTTGATTTAGTACTCTGGGAAGTAGGTACAACCGCTATAAGGTCTAATTTTACAGATGAGGAAACTGAGGCACGGCGAGGTTAGGTAAGGCTCCAGAGATCACAGATAAAGTGCAAGACTGCAGCTCAGTGTGGGCTACACAACCCAGACCTCAACCACTGGGCCATGTTGTCTCTATGCCAGGGGCATCTTTTTTTTTTTTTTTAAAGAGAGAAAAAGATAAAAAACGAAACCAAGTTTCAAACCAGGTGAGTAGGACAGATACAATAGTTGATACATTGTGTATTGTTGTCATCCTGGTAGGGATTCAGAGTACAGGATATGGGCATGATATCTTGTCTAAACCCTATTAGCACAAAACACTCTCCAGGGGCATTTCAGACATAGGATTTTTTAAAAAATTGAACAGGCACATTTCTTTTTTCTTTTCTTTTCCTTTTCTTTTTTCTTTTTTTCTGTTTAGTGGCTAATGTGATCTGGCACCATCCTGAATATAAATATTTACATGACGTCTGTCAATGTTTCATGTAAGTGAAAGTCACCTTGAAATTAAATCAGAGCCTTTTGTGAAAGACACAAAGGGGCTTGGGGTGCCTTTGGAGGGTTCCCCAGAACTGGTCTGGAAAGGCAAGCTCTGCCCTGTGCCTCACTGGGGCTCCTGGAACCATTGCCTTGACCAGGGACCGGGAGAAGGGAGCACATCCTGGGGTCCAGGTCCCGCTTGCAGCACCCTGCTCACCCCCACAGCTCCTGTACCCCACATTCCCAGCCCTTCTCGCTCCTCTTCCCCCTCCCCAAAGGATCCAAGGTGGCCAGAGATGTGCAAGTAAGGCAGCACCCCAAGGACTGCCACCACCCACCGGCTCATACAGCACCCTTCTTCCTGCAGCCGAAGTCCCCTAGTCCAAAGTAACTGGGAGCCCTGGAAGCCTCCATGCGGTGCCTCGCAGTCAAGCACAGGCAGCCTGCGCGGGCCCCAGCATCACACTCGCTGACCACGCACCGTGTGCAAGCAGCTGCCGGGGGGGGGGGACACCAGCTGCAGCTCTTTTGAATTCCAGGGTCTTCCGGAAGCACGGGACCAGCTCAAGATTGAGTCTCCTCCCTGACGATCTAGTGACGCATCTCATCGTCAGAAAGCAAGTGGGGTTGGCAAAGAGTTCACTGTCTCAAATGAGGGTGTGTTCTGAACAGGTTCGCACACTCGGTCCCCAGCATCTCTGGAGGTCTTTGTGACATGCAGCCGTTCTCAACGTTAAGACACTTCACTAAGAACAGGCAAGCCCTCCGACCTGTCCCTGTCTGGCTTGATTGCTTTTGCAGGCATTAAGTAAAGAAGGTTTTTCCAGAACCTCGAGTTATAGGAAAGAGACTCGTCCGCCTTCCATTTGAGAACTCTGTGCGATTTCAAAAGCTTAAGTGACTGCGGCAAGAGCGTGAGGTCGCCAACAGGTGCGAATTGAATTAAGATTATTTTAATTTTCCTTTCCACCAGCGCTTCGTGGAGTCCACTCTCAAGTTCATACCTGACTTCGTGCGACATGTAACTGTTACTGAGGACGATGATCAGACGGCGGCTTTTCTTGATCAATGAATGGAGGTCATCAAGAGCAGCTGAAGACATGAGACACATTGTCCATTTAAGCAAACAGGAAGGGTGGGCACGACATAAGAATTACTTTTACATATGATCCTATTTTACACTATTTAGCTGTCAAGCTTATTAATGAGCTAAGACAAACCACTTGTTCTCAGTTGTATGCTTATAAAAGTAATTGTGTCAGTAGCAGTAGCGACCACCTACTCAGCATTTCCTCTATGCCCTCTCCTCCCTGAAGGTTTCCTGCGAATGGACTTGTTTATCCTCATAAAGAGCCTAGGAAGCAGGCACTGACATCCTGTCCATTTCACAGGCAAGGAAGCCAAGCCCAGCACAGTTAAGTAACTTGCCTGGAGCCCCACAGCTAGGAAACGGCAGAACAGGACAAGCACATTTCCATACCTACCACACTGTAGAGGAGCACGCTGAAATCAAAACTTAAAAGATTAAAAAGCGAACAAGCTTTAAAAAAAATCCCAGAGCACCCTAAACCATTATTCATTATTTTATACCAGCACGGGCCAGTCTTTTCTGAAGAGGGCTAGATAGTAAATATTTTGGTTTTGCAGGTCATTTTCAGTCATTGTCCCCTCTACTCGACTCTGCTGTCTTAACTCAAAAGCTGCGTGGAGAGCAGGTAATTCAGCAGGGGTGCCAGCCTCATTTGACCAGGTGGCAGTGCGCCGACCCCTGCTCTAGACTCCAGAGAGCTCAATCAAACCTGCTGACAGCTGAACATACGAATTGTCTTTATTACTATTTAAGAGCTCAAAAAAGAGAAAAGATCTATTTGGAAATTACTCCTAGAAAGTAACAGAAACATAGCAAAATGGATGCAAAGTGGTGGATGAAGCCTTTGGGATAACACCACACCTTTTTAGACACAAACTGCCACATAAAAATGTCACCGTGTTGCACATGTGACGACTATTTCAATTGAGAAGTCATTCATTATTAAACTATATTTTGTCTTCCCCTTAGTAGTATTTTCCCTTTCTAAATTGTACTATAGGAGGGGAAAATGCTAGTTTCTTGCTCACAGAAATAAATTATTTCTTTTCTCTTCAGCATCTGGCTCAGAACGCAGCCCAGCAAGGATGTGACTCAGTAAGCACTGGGAGAGCAAATGTGTGACAGCCGCAATGAAGTCCTTTCTATCTTTTATCAGCATCAATAGCCACAATCATTTGACACTGGATTTCTAGTATTTCCTCTGGAAGATTTCAAGAACATGGAAATGTTAATAACTGTCTTTGATTTTAATTGTAATTTGCCTCAATATACGTGCTATGGCAACTCTCATCCACATATTAATTTGAAAACACTGAATCCCATAACTATGATCCGATGAGAATCCCCAACAATTTCCTTGTATTTATCTTCTCCCAATTCCCCCACTTCCTACTGTAATTTTGTCGCCAGCATTAACACCATAAAGAAAGCCATTTTCTAGTGAGGATCCCTCTGTGTATTACAGCCCCGACACCATGCATTAAGTCAGGTGCGTGGCGTTGAAGAGGAGACGCCCACTACTCCCCTGCAGGGCCAGGAGCAGAATGAAGAGGCCCGAGAGAGGGGCTCCTCGGAAGCACAGCAGTTGGTTTGTTTTCTCGTTATACACTACTGTCAGATAATCAACTACAAACCAAAGAGGTCAGATATTCATTTATCTGGTTTTGTCGACTCTTCAGGACTTTGTTTATATTTTGGGAAAATGAGAGTCATCTACACAGCTAAGCAACCGATTTTGAAAACAGAAAAAGTCCCTACTAGCTTTCTGGCTGGTGTCCCATCTTACCTCCTCCGGGCTCGACATCCCTCTCGAATATGCATAACTTATACCCAAAGTGGCTCTCCAGTGCCGCGGGCAAAGTCTCCACGGCGAAAGTGTACTCTTCTCCGTTTTCGGGCTGACACTCTCTCAGGTAGGACACAAAGGCATCGTACGTCTTGCCATCTAGGAGACAGGGAAGGCTCTTAAATGTGTAAGTCAAAGGCATTTTAAGTAAAAATTGGAGGGAAGTCGTAACGGAGGAGGAAAGTAGGCAAAGAAAAGCTCACTATCACACTGTCAAATCTCAGATGCTGAGGATCCAACCAGCCGAACGCTTCTCAAGCCCGGACTTTAAGAGTCCCAGCATGTGACACCATGGAGGGGTTGGGAGACACACGAGAAGTGGCTCAGAGCACTAAAGGGATGGGAAGACAACAGTAGGTCAAGGCGCCAGCAGGGCAGCAAACCTCCCCCGGGCTCACTCCGGTCCCTGGACTCCAGGTCGTCTTCCTTTCTACCCTCATTAGCGCTCCAGGGAGGAAAGACAGAAACGCAGTGCAGAGTGGGACGAACAGGGAGTGATGGAAGCCGTGCACTAGGACAGCACAGGCTACACGCGTCTAGAATACTACAGGACATCGGCCGCCCTCAGGACAGCGCTGGTCCACGGGAAGGCGCTCACTGACATCCACGCCTGCTCCTACTTAGTTGCTCGTAGTGCAGCTGTTTC
>RJWT010047708.1:0-11213 GCA_004365215.1 Cuniculus paca | reverse complement strand
TACTTTGTTTAATAATCAGCTTATTCTTCATCAAATATACAGACACTTGTGATGTTAAAACAAAACAAAGCAATGGGTAAAAACATAGGAAACTTCTCCATTTTTAAAAATAATTTTAAATTTTGTTAATGAATCTATATTAATTTAAATAATATCCTGGATAGTTTTTCCTTCTCACAACTAGATTCCAAAAAATTGTGACTTATTAAGTTTCAATTCTTATGAGGCTAAATGTGGGCCTTTCTCCAAGAATTATATATTTACTTTTTAAGAGAGATACTTTTATTAACTTACCTAAACCTTCATGGAATAATTTTTCCTTGTTTGCTTTTAAAAGTATTTGAAATAACTTACAAATACATATGTGAATGTAAATGTGTTTCAGAAACATCAGATAAAGAAAAAAAGGCAGACAGTGTTAAAATCTAAAGAGTAAGTTACTTATATGAATACTATAAAAATTTTGCTGCAAGATCACAGATCCTTTGGGGTTTCTAAGCAGCGATCACAAAAGAATACATATTAATAGTTAATTGTTTTATACTGATAAGATTAAAACAAGTTTGAAACCAGTAGCACATTTTCCCTTAAGAATCCAGTTGATATATTTATTATAGTATACCATAAAGAGTTTTCTAAGTGATAAACCTACAGAAAATACTACAGGGAGCATTCGGTTTGTGTTTGTATCATCCTGAGGCAGAGTACAGCAATTAAATTCAGACTACATTTCATAATTTCGTTGCATAGTCTTTCTTAACTTCACAATTTTTCACACATCTCAATGTGACACACTATTCTCTTCAGGTAGTCTTTCATATTCAGTATGTTTGTCTAGCATAGCTTATGCTAAAGACTGAGCCACCATAAATTCAAGTTTATATGCCTGACAATTACACTACTCACTAAGCATTTTCAGATTAGATATTAAATGTCAATAGCAAGTAAGAATTAAAAGACTTCTCTAACTGATCTGAAATATTATGGACTTAGAAGATTTGCTAGAATTTAAGTAAAATATACAGACAGGTAGGAGTAGTATGTAACTCATAAACCAATAAATGTAAACAAATTATATATTAATAAACAGTAACATTTATTTACATATTAAATGCCCAGTATTATATTTAGGAGACATGTGAACTGTGGGAATATCAAAGTAGGAAGATTTTTTTTTCTTTCTTTTTTTGGTACAGAGGATCGAACTCATCACCTTACAATTGCCAAGCAGGTGCTTATACCACTGAGCTATATCTCAAAGCCCCTATTTTTTCTATTAAATTATTTCTTTAAATTGCTTTGATAGCATAGAAATTCTTTAATTTTTTCAGATTTGGTAAAAATATTAACTATGAGCATAATTGCATGGTCTTCAATGAGCCAAATAAAGTTAGGATTATTCACTTTTAATCATTATTAAAAATAAAATTTATATTTTATCTGAAATATCATATATATACTATTTCATTGTTTGTTCTATTACAATATAAACTATGCAAAAGCAAAAGTTTCATGATTACCCATATCCTCACATGATTTAAAAGTATCAACTACAAATTTAATTGAAAGAATAAGAATTCTATTAAGAGAATATTCAGATATCATTGTAACTATTAGAGCCTATGACCAAGACTAAGAGAAGGTAATCAAGAGAGAGAGAAGTTGAAAGAAAGTAGAATTTAAATAAGAGTAAATATATGAAGGTGAATCTTTCTCAAATGGGAAGGGAATCAAGAGACAGATGTGAGGAAAATGGGGTGAAAAAAGGATTTAAGATATGTTTCATACATAAAACAACTTCACGCAAAGAACATAAATTATGTATTGCAAATGTGTACAAATAAAAACATTTTTTAAAATTTGAAGCACTTCAGGAATCAAGAGACTAGGGAACCTCACTTAGAGATGTGATGTAGTGCAACACCTTTAGTGAACTGCAAATACCCAATACTACATAAAGGGAGGGCAAGGGAGAATGCATGTAGAGTACATATAAGTAGTCTTGTATAGCCTGAGAAGCAGGGTAATTTTAAAGTACCAGAAAGTTACTGAACTATTTTAAGCCTTTAATGCAACACAATTTTCAGAATAGTATTTTTAAAAGTTGCTCTGTAGAAGATTTGTTAGAGTGCCCATACTTCATAGTCTGCCTGAGACAATCCAAATTTATCATGCTGTTCCAAAATGATTACTGAGGCAGGGTGTAGTGGTGCACATCTGCAATCCCAGCACTTGGGAGGCTGAGCCAGGAGGATCACTGCAAGTTTGAACCCAGCCTGGGCTACCAAGTAAGTTCAAGGCCAGCCTGAACTGCATAGACAGAATCTGTCTCAAAAAGACAAAAACAATAACAAAAAACAAAGCAAAACAAACATAACAAAATAACTATTAATACTTGTCCTGTCACTATCCAAAGTGTGAAAGAAAAACACTAATATTAATGATTAAAGGCAGTGTATTTGTTACAGGCATGAATCAAAAAATAGATAAGTTGAAAATTCAATGAACTGGTCCACGTAAAAAATTGAAATTGATGGAAACATGGGCACTGAGTGACAAAATAATGTGGCACATTAAAAAATAAAAAAATTTCTGTAATTTGGAAGATAAAATATTAAAAAGCAGGAGACATGAGACTCTGGAAGTAAGCAAGGAGCAAGTCAATGGATGTCTTATAAATTGAATTAAAGCATATAGATTGTAGTGAAACAAATTATGAAGCAACAAATGGTTTTGAAAATTAGGGCATGATTGTTATATGTTGGTTAAAACTGTACACTTAAGCTTCAGTAGAGAGAATAGGGCTAAGAGAATAAGAATGAAGTCCAAAAGACTTGGAACAAAAATATGTAGAAAAATGTTGCAATAATTTAGAAAAAAAAAGAATGTAAGTCTAAGGAAGATACAGTATAAACCGAAGTATTGTATTAGGCACTTTGTAAACACTGGTTCAAAAAACCCAACCCCTGCAAATTAAAGGAGAAGTTTACTTTGGCTCGCAGTTCCAGTGGTTTTAGTCCATGGTCAGTTGACACCAAGGCAGAAATGACATGGCAGAATGGCATTGTAAGGGAATGGTGTTTGATTCACAGTGTCCAGGAAGGAGAGAGAAGGGAAGAGCTCAGAAGGATAACTTCCATGTCATGTCTCCAGGGACCTGTCCCTCCTACACAGGCCACACCTCCAAATATGAGACTTTTCAGTGAAATTTTAGAACAGAACCATGGCGTGCTTGTTTATTTAAGTACTTATTATGAAACAGAAACAAAATGAAACTTCATGATCAAATTTAAAGGTGGAGTGGAGGGGATGAGAAAAATGAAAGTTAATTCTCAACATTCTGCTTTATTAAAGTTTGTTACATCTTTCAAGATGGGGACAAAGCAAATTACAAAAATAGGCAATGACTTCTTTTTTGATATACGATTTTTTTATGTATAGTTGATATGAGCATCCCTAGAAACAAGACGGTATAGGTGTATAGAAAACTAATCCCTATAAAGCTACAAAATTCAAAATACGAATAATTTATTTTAGTCACTGTTGATGGATTTGTAGACTGGTGTAACCACTGTGAAATCAGTGTGGTGATTCCTCAAAAAAACTAGGGTTACACCCTTCTTGGCCTTCCCAAAGGAATTAAAAAGCATCATACCACAGCAATATATGAGACCCATGTTTATAGCAGCATAATTTATAATAGCTAAATCCTGGAAACAGCCCAAATGCCCATGAGCTGATGAGTGGATAAAGAAGTGTTTCTTTTAATACTACTCTGCCATAAAGAAGGATAAGCTTGAGACATTTCTAGCTAAATGGATGTGCCTTGAGGCTATTCTCTTAAGTGAAGTATATTGGACACCTATTTATAAATGCTGCATTTGTAAATGCTATTTGTAATGCTGCATTGGAAAGGAGAACTAGGCAGGGGGAAATGGAAAAGGAAGTAAGGGAAAAGAAAAAATTGATGAGAAAAGAAGAAAAAAATGGAAACAAAGGTTTTGCAAATAAAGATGGGAAGAGGGGTTAAAGGGAGGGTAGGGAAATAGGAGCAAAAGCATAATATGTCTTTTTACTTTACTGTTATTTGCATTTTACTAAGCTTCTTTTTTGTGTCAAAATTTATCTTTATCTCTGTGCATTTTTTATATTATATCACTTATATTGTTATACCAATTACACAAGAAAAGTATTGTTTAGTTTTGAAAGAGAAGTTTGGGCAAATTACTTTCTTACATGTTTTCAACTTATACAATGGGAGCAATGAATTTCTGTGGTAGCTCTTACTAGAGTTGTTTTAGAAATATCCAATCAGGAGCAAGAGCATCTCATGCAAGTATCAGGTAATATTATGATGAGAAATATTGAGACTAGTCCCCATGAATAAAATAAATCCTTTGATATTCAATTTTTAGCTTTCGAAGGTAGAAAGTCTGCTGTGACATATACCCTGGAACTTCTGAGACATCAGCTCATTCGTTACCACATGGAAGATCATCTTTGTTAAGAGCTCAAAGACCATCTGCCCATTGTAGTGTCCTGAGAGTGCTGAGTGTATTCCATTATTGAGAAGCATTAATACAGGGTTGCCTATGGGTGCTGTTGTGTTCTAATCAAAAGAATAAACTGAGTCTCAGAGGCACGTTTTGTGGGTTTCCTTTTGAGATCAAAATTTAGGAGGGTAAAAATAAGAAAGAGCTGAAGGAAGTTCAGAAGACAGTCACTTTCTGAAAGGCAGCATATTTTATTAAGGAATTTTTATGGTGTTTCTTTTCAGGACTCATTCCTAGATCCTTTCCCATTCACTGATCTAAAATCATAGAGTTCTCAAATGTGGATTTGGAATGCACTGAATTCCCAGAGGATCCCACAACTGCATTGTGGACTGGAAAATTATCTATGCTTTGATGTTTCCTAGGAAATAACCCTCTGGTCCTTTTCTGTTCTCTACTTTGTAAAAAAAATTTCAAATTGCCTGTTTTAAATCTCCACTTGGATGTCAATTAAACAATTCACACAAAATACATATGCATATAGTAAAGGCAATATTTACAGTTTTGTTCTTAGTCACCTAAGTCCGCTCTTCCTTTCCAAATTTTCTATCACTTAGTTGCTGACATCGTTTCAGTTTCTCAGGTCAACAAAAAAGCTGAAGTTACTGTGTTTTATAAACCACAACAACACAGAGGCAAGATCTTACAACTATTCTTTTTAAAAGTATATCCAGTTTCCAACCTTTAATGTTGGCACTTTAATTCAATCTACTTTGATCTACTTTTGATAAACTAGCCCTACTAAGCTACCTTTCTACATGATGCATTCATATTACTAAAAACAGATGCGTGTAAAAAAGGAAGGTTTACTCTCTAATGCGTGATATTTTTCTGAAAACATTTCTCTGTTGTTATTTGCATTTCTTCCTTAATTCCTAATCCTAATTTGCCTTTTTGTATTTTTCCTCTAGAAACATTTATAGATAATTTAAATGACAAAACCATTATGCTGGAAATAATATGGGGAAATTATATTTCTTGTGGAATTACCTGGAAGGAAATACACAGTAAAACTTCTCATTTTTCAGAAAAACAGTTTACCAGAAAATGTAATAGTCTTTATCTTTTCCACATTTGATTTATGAATGTTGTTAATAAATATCAATAGAAATATATCAATTAATATTATATGATAAACCTTGTTGCTATTCTTTCTGATAATTTTAATTTTGCATTGTTGGTAACTTCAACAGAATACTGTATATCATAATCTGTTGGTCCAGTTTATCTAGTGTATCAGTGAAGAATTTGTATAATTTATTACTTGGTTCTGTAATATGAAGGTATGTATACATAATAATTACTTTCAATATTTTCATTTTTGCTATTTTGCAATGATGTAATGTTCACTAGCAAAGAATAAAATATGTCAAATACTTTATAAAAAGAATTACTAATTTGAAATATTCTGAGGTAGAGAAATATATAATTAAAACATAAAAATGTCATTTTTCAAGTTTCCTGAGTGATGAAGTCAATGAGGTCTGTTTACTGAATCTAAAAGTTAAATTATTTTGGTATCTAAGTATCTTTTTTAAAAGTACAAGTCTATATTTTCATGACTGTAGAATATTTAAAAACAATTTGCATAAATCTTAGTATAAAAATCGGTATTTTAACTTGTGTTTGTGATGTTTTCATGATTTAAGAAATTGGAATTTTCTACTCAAACATTTTTTCTAAAATTGATAAAATTTTGTTGCTGTGGACATTTCTACTGTTTCAATTGTGTAAATATTTAAATTGTGTGAATATGTATTTATAAATTTTTCAATGTAATAATGTAAATTGATTTTCCAATTTCCCCAACCTTATTTATTTTCAATTTATTTCTTTCTTTTGAACAGTACACTTATAATAGGTATCATACGATTTTACATTTCAAAGTACTATTTAATAATTTTCACTTGCTAAAATTAGGGTACTGAAAAGGGATTTAATGGTTTGGTATATTATATATGATGAAGGCATCGAAGTTCCTAAGTAAATTCAATCTCAGAACTCATTGATGGTTAATTTATTTGTTTATTTATTTATTTTTGGTACCAGGGATTGAACTCATGACCTTGCACTTGCCAGGCATACACTTTGCCACTGAACTATATCCCTGGCCCTGGTTAGTTTATTAAAAACTTATTATTCTAGGGGCTGGGAATGTAGCTCACTGGTATAGGAACCTGCCTGGCAAGGAAAAGGTTCTGAGTTTGATTCCTGGTACAAAAAAAAAAAAAAAGAAAAAATTTGTTTTTCTAAATGGTGGGTTTATATTACTCATGTAAAAATATATATTATTTTGTTTTATTTTAGATAATTACTTTCTGGAAAGCACAAAGTGAATATAAATGGGAGTTAATGTGTTCAGAGTGATCAGTAAACTATATATAATTAGGATATATTATAGTATTCATTCAAATATGATATTTGATAAGAAATAGTTGGTATTAACATACATACTTGTGATAAAATTCCAAAAAGTCTTAAGAGTAAAAAACATAGATACTTATAAATCTTGAATTTAACTCTGCAGAATGGACAAATTCTTTGGCATTTTAATTTCTGAGCTGGAAATTAGCTGGATTTGATTAAAACCACATCTCTCAACTAAATAATATTTCATGGATATGTTTCTGTCCTAACCATATGCTAAACTGAGTTCGTTTGTACTTTCTGGGGAAGTGTCCACAGCTGTTAGTGAGTTCTCAAATTGTTATGGATTCCAAAAATAAAAAATAAAATAAAAAAATAACAGAAATAACTTAATGTAGATTTCATGGTCCTTTTTATTTCCAAAAGTTTGACTCAGTCAAATTTATTCAGTAAAAAAATCTGCCTGTTTCAAAACATGACTGTTAACAAAGAATATCGAGAGCCTTTGTAATAAATAATCAGTGCATGTATCAAAAATATATAATTTGATTATTTTGAAAGTTAATCCTTGCACCAGAATTTATTATCCTGTTGAGTCTGTGTTAAAAATACACTCGAAGTACAATTTCAAAACAGAATGAGTGAATTTATCCACTAAAATTTCACTTAAGCCAACAGCCTTAAATCCCTAAAAGAGAGAGAAGGGGGGTGGGGCAAACTCATGAGCACCACTAAAGGGTTGTGTAATTAAAGAGCATGTTATTCTTAGAGAAAAATCTGCCTCACCAGCGTTTGTCATTGTCTTCAGTCAACTTTATAGTCTTTATTGTCTAGAAAGAAGCACCAGGGAAGGCAAGACTCATTCAGGGGCTGCCAACAGCAGCCTTGCTGTTCACACACTGCCTGTTAAAGCATCACAAAGAATTGCATTATTTGTCATTTCCCATTACGTCAATCTCAAAATTTCACATGGAGGTTAATTTGGCACAAGCCAACAAAAAGTCTTGCGGCTCCCCACCCAATAATGTGCTCTATCACAACTTTCAGCTGGATTTAGAGGGACAAAATACTTTTCTAGCTAGAAAGTCAAAGATTGAAACAGCAAATCTGCCACACTAGCAAGAAGGCATTTACATAGACCATCTGATCCTCCATTACTCCATCTATAAAAGGATTATAATTTTACTTAATTGGTTAGGATGAATAGTGACTCTAAAGATAGCTGTGTAAATAGGGTGAAAAATGGTGAATGAAAAATGGTGAATAACCAACAAACTGCTGACAACCATAACATAACACAAACACAACTGGAAACAGGAGCATCTCTCCAATTGAATATAAATTTATTTACTAAAATTTTGTCTATATACATAATTCTAGGGTATATAAATATTCACTTATAATGCTAGTGATTAATATTTTCAAATCATTATATTAGCTATATAAGCAGAGGAACAACTCAGAGACAGTGTCCCACAATACTCTGTACAGCCCTAGAAAATAAGGGAAATTCCAGGGATGACCTAAGGTTGATTTCCTACCAGTATGAAAAATTAGGGAATCAAGGACTTCATTTGATATTTAAAGGAAAAATTTTGACTACAAATACCTGTGATTTTACTGCACTAAGTATGAAATATAAAGCTGCATATTAACAACCTAATACCTAAAAAAAGATCTTGAGGAATGAAATTACTTACATTCTTCAATAACAAACATTAATTTAAAAAATCACTGAGTGATACATGAAAGAGACCATACATTTTTCCAGTAAGGCAGCTTTTATTAGTATGTTGCAGCTTCTCTCAGTGATGATTTGAATCAGGACAAACAGCTATACTTCTCTCTCCCTTGAGTCCCTCAAAAAAAACCGATATATGGTAAAAATAATTTCCAATTCCATAGTGTACTTGAAGAAGAGAAGGCATGATTTAGAAAAATCCCTCTGTTAGCATGAGTTAACTCATTAATTCTAATTTTTCTTATTGAATGCAATTCACCATCACTTTACTATCAGTACACCAGACTGGATCTCTCTAGTTCTGGATATTTTGTCTCCGAACTAATTTTTAGACATCAGTGCCTTAAAATGTTTTCCTGACATGGGACTAAATTAGCTTTCTTACATGTATCTGATTTCAAAGGCCTTAAATTCAAAATAACACTACATCATGCTCACATAGATACACGAACACCTTTGTGTATATGTACACAAAATTATGTGTATGTAATATAAGTATATAGACATACAAAGATTTAACAATAAACACAAAGTATATTTGGAAAGAAATCATTTTATAGCATTTTTGACTCCTGAAAGATATCTGAAAGACCTTAGAATTTCTGAGTTTTCCAGGTGTCTTGTCATCACAAGTTCAACAGGATGAATTTTCATTTAAATTTGATGAATTTTATTCCCATTTGATTCTCATTTTTTAAATTTTTTATTTTTAAGAGAATAAAACCAAACAAAATAAAACAGTAAAGTCAATCAAAACAAAGCAGTGAAAGTGATACAGTACTTCAAAACAAGATAATAGGAAATCAACAATGGCTACCACAGTGTCTTTTACTATCTTCATTGTTCCTTGTTATCTTCAAAATAGCAGCCCACTACCAACAAACAAAATAATTAAAAGCACATTCATAAGAATTCTTTTACATACATTGTTTCAGTCTGTATGTCTGATTCTGATTGCAAGGATACAATTGATTCTTCCATTTCTATTTGTATTTGAAACCACTTGAACATTTTCCTGAAATCAAAGGAGATATTTTTGAAATTATTTAAGAAGAAAGTCATGAACACTGAAATTCTTCAAAAAATTTCAGGAATACTAACAGGTGCTCACTTGCACTGAAGATGACAGAAGTCTTTTATATTTATTTATTTATTTATTTTGGTATCAGGAGTCAAACTCAGAACCTTGTGCTTGCCAGGCAGGTGTTTGTGCCACTAAGCTATATCCCAGGTCCAACAGAAGTCTTTTGGAATACAAAGTCAACACAGAAGAGTAACAAAGTAGGCTATGTTTCTCAAAATATCATTCATTTAAAAAAATATGCTTCATGTATCACCTATCTGATATCACTGAAATGTTTTTAATAGTAAAACTGAAGTGCCTGTAACTCAAACACTGAATTATTACCAACAGGAATAGAAACCAGAAAGTAAATTTAAACTATTCCAGTTTGCTCTGAGACCGACACACTTTAATGCTTTCCTCAATTTTAGTCTTATTTGCAAAGTAGAAAGCAGAAGCCATTCAAAAAAGCTCAGGCTATTGCATAGGCTACTCACAGGTATTACTTAGGAGTTAACTGATTATTTTTAGGTTGTCAAATATGTATATACCAGTTCCATAGTGCAATGGTGAAGTAAGGAGGGCATAGGTCTCTTTTTTATGTGTTGTTACCTGGGACAATTTGAAGTTTTTGCAACACTAAATCAGCACTTAAAGCAGTAGATGTTTTAGACACAATCGTAAAAAGAACACTTAAAATAATTTCTAATTAGCTTGTTTTCATGTTTGCAGTATGGATAAAAAGAAAAAAATATGATTTTATATTACAGTTTCTAGCAAGTGTTTATTATTTTTTATTATTCAGAGGATGTCATAATTTATCACACATATTAGTTTTTTAAAAATCCCATAAATTATAAACACAACAAAAATCAGTAATTTGCATCAACGTCTCAGTACAGTAAAGTAAAATGATAAGAAAGAGCAGTTATACAACAGAACACAACACAGAAACAAAATTATTCAATGAGTATACTAATGTATCTAGATTGCTAAATCTGTAAAAAATACTATTCTTGACTTTTAGGATTTAAAACTAAATAGATAATAAAATAAGTTTTGGAGTGGTAAAGTAAAACAAATCGTTAGCCATGTGAAATCCATGATGTTATATAATAGTGAATTAAAGATATATCCGTGCAGTTAGAAAAAGACATTTTGCTACAAATATCTCAATAAGAATTCCACAAAGTTGAAAAGAGAAGACTTCTCAATCCATTCTATGAGCCCTGCATACTAAAACTAGGTTCTAAAACTACCAGAAAACTATAGACAAATATTTCTTACGAATATGAGCACAGGCATTCTTAACAAAAGCTATCAATCTGAATCCAGGTGAGGTGGGCTTTATTTCTTATCCTAGAAATGAAGTGATTCAATAGCTAAAAGTCAATAAATGTACAGACTTCTCAAACACTAAAGTTAGAGCTACTATTTGATCCAGCTTCTTGTTATATATCCAAAAGAATTAAATTCCTACTTTACTGAA
>RJWT010047707.1:0-11256 GCA_004365215.1 Cuniculus paca | reverse complement strand
GTGGAGATGTAATTAATATCAACAAGGGAGAGCTGACTGAGCAGGATGTACATGGGCGTGTGGAGATGTGGGTCAAGGAGGATGAGCAGGACCATGGCCAGGTTGCCAGCCAGGCCCATTAGGAAGATGGGGACAATGAGAATGAAGAGGGCAAGGCCAACCCTTGATGGGGGGAACAGGCTGAGCAGTATGAAGTCAGTAGAGGTCTGAGTATTATTTTCCATCTGACATTTCTTTAGTTTTTCCTAAAAGTGTCCACAATGCTATGACATATATAAAATAACGAATTATTTTAATTCATTCCTTTACTAAGTCTGACATATTCAACTATTGTAGCTGTTTTTAATAAAGAAGGAATTTTGGAAAAAAATTTTCCAATGTCTGCCTCATGCATTCATCTGAAGATGTCAAACACATTGAATTAAATATAATAAATCTGTCAATTTATTAAAATAACATATAACTCTAGTCCCTTTATTCAAATTCAGGTATTTCCTTCACTTACAAAATCAGTTGTCATCAAGAAGAAACCTTACTCTAAAAGTGCAAGTATGTAAATCAGTGGAAGTATCTAAATTACAGACTTGTATTTTTATGCATTTACTTGAAACCTATTGATGTTTTTGCTTCCTATTTGAGGGTCGAGTATTTTTATATAATGTAACATTCACAAAGCAATATTTAAGTTTGCATTACTAGAAATTATATTAGGAACTGAACAATACACTTTCAAAAGAAAATAAGTCCCATAAAACAAGCAGACTAAACTTCCAAGAAAATTCTCCACCACGTTTTGCAAACACTCACATCACCTCCTCTCTTTCCATGACAGAAAGCTATCTTAATAAACTGAACCTTCCCAGAAGAACTTTTCTTAATTTCCTGTCAGACAAAAATTTATAAACCTGAAACCACATCAGCCTTCCCTGGGGGACTTGGAACCCACACACTCCCAGAAAGTTTGTCTCGGTTCTTAAAATCTGATCGTACCTCTGTCTGCATGTCCACTTATAAGAATGAAGTCAAATTGTCAACAGTTACGTGAATTTACAGTCTAATAAAATGTAATCCGAATGACCCCAGAAATTGTCCTCTGTCGGATATACAAGCACAGATCTCCACTGTGCTGGAATTGAGTCCCTCATGAGAGGGCTCTCTCCTTCAAGCGCTTTTAGAACAGGTTCTAGCAAAAGAGAAAAGAATTCAGTCTCTTACACTGTTTTGTGACATACTGTGATAGGGTCTTCAAGTGCATACACAGTGTTTGCTTTCCGTCCTTTAGAGCGATAGGGAAGCACAAAGACCCCATCTCCAGGACGCGCAGGGCTGTGCCCAGCACCTGAGCTCTGCGCGTGCGCATCACTGCTCCCGCCGGGCCGGGCACGCAGCCCGAGCTGCAGGTGGAGCCGCAGCGCCCACGGGAACGGAGCCGCGCGTGCGCCCAGGGGTGCGGAGAGGCGCGCGGACGCCCTCGCCGAGCTGCCCGCTGCGGCCGCGCCCGGGTCGGTGCGGACCGACTCCGCCCGTCTGCGTCCTCCGGGGCGCAGGGTCCGGGGGTGCGCGGCTGCCCTCGCCCGGAGCTCCGCGCGGACGGACGGACGGACGGACGGACGGACGGCGGCGGCGTCGAGCTCCGCCTTCTGCCGGGGCCTGCGCTGCTCTCCAGCGCGCGCGAGCGTGCAGTTAGCACGGGCGGTGCGGGACGGGGAGCGCGTGCGCCGTGCACGGAGACCCCGCGCGCAGGGCTCGGCCTCGGTGTGAGCTCCTCCTGCGCGTGCCGGCGTCGGTCCCTGCTCCCGGAGGAAAGGGCTCCTGTTAGCGGTGCACAGGGAGGAGTTTACAAAGCGTACCCAGTGTGCTCCATGCCCAGAAGCCGCAGCGTAGGACCAGGCAGAACAGCCCTGCGCTTCCTTCATGAATAGTGCTCGTTCTGAAGCGCTGTTTTCTCTGTAAATTCTTTGCTTAAGACATAATAACATCTCATCTTTTGAAATTTTCTTTGAATTTATGTAACATTTTGCTATAAATATATCTTACGTCGTTATTAGTATTCAGAGTAGCCATACTTTCAAGAACAGAAGATCATTTAATGTATACCACAGTCTTACTCTATTTGTATGTAAAGACAGGTAATTTATAGAAATTATCAAGGACTGGGGATCTAGCTCAGCGGCCTAAAACGCCTGCCTGGCAAGCACAAGGTCATGAGCTCAATCCCCGGTGCCGCAAAAAAAAAAAAAAAAAAAAAAAAAAAAAGAAATTATCATCCTTCGCACGGATTATCAATCAGTTTCGCTACCAATTTGCATTAAGTATCCAAAATCACATTCGTTTTTTTCCACGGTTTAAAATAATTTTTGTTTTACATATAAAATCAACTTCATACTTTAAAAAATACTTTGAAGTATTTAATGAGCAGGTTTACTTTTCTACTTGAAGGAAAAAATTCTGTCAATCCTGTAGCACCTGTCTGTTCATACATTTTTCTTTTAAAGTCATATTAGCATAATAAAATTTCTTTTGATGTGTTATAAAAAGATCTAGTTTTGAATTTTATTCTCGTATTTTATTATTTTACACACTTTCTAAAGAGTCTGAGTTTCATATAAAACTATGCATAAACACATTTATTGTTCGTTCCTCATCTCTTTTCAGACACGGATGGGGAATGCTGATCATTGTCTCATGCACATGTCATGAACAAAGCCATATTTTCTGGAAATCCACTCTCAGTGGTTTCCAGGCAGCCCACACGCTCACCTCTTACTCCTCAGCAGTGACAGCTGCGTAGACACTCGGAGGCCTCCCGGGTCCAGGCTGTCGTGACATGGGGGAGGTCTGCTGTCTCCATATGTACTGGCTCCGGAAAGTGCACAGGGACTTGGACCACAGAGGCCAAGCCCACAGCACCCAGGCTGGCCCTGGACCAAGGCTGGGGAAGGAGCCCTGTCTGGTTTTTAAAAAGGAGTTCCTAGGTGTGTTAAGGGTCAACTCAGCAGGGAATTATTCTATTCAGACTCTCCCAATATCATATCTCAAAGTCTTTTGGAAACACATATTTTACACATTTACTATTCACCCTGTGGATCACCTGAATGTGTCACCATGATCTGATTTTACTGGGTAACAAATTTATTGCATTGCCATGCAATATGATAAACATAACATAAGCACATTAGGAGAATTTTTTTTGTAAAGAGAATAAAACAAAACAAAACAAAATGAAAACAGAGTCAAATGCAACATAGCATTTCAGAACACTGAAAACAATACTGGTCTTCAAAACAACAACAGGAGATAAACAATGGCTACCCTAGTGTCTCTTGCGTTCCTTGAAATGGTTGTTCATACATTCACAGCCAATAAACTCAAAACAAAATAATATAAAACCAGATAAAACAAAAGAGTGAAAGTATTGCAAGCTTTCAAATCAGACAAGAAACCAACAATGGCTACCTTAACGTTCTCTGCTTTCTTCAAAAGAGCTGTTCCTATCTTCTCACATATTGCAATCAAATACTAGAGAAGAGACTTAAACCAACAAATCAAAGAATAAAAGCACCATAGGACTTCAGAACCTTTCCCCCATATTTATTGAGAATTTGTATCTTACTGAGTCATTCAGTTTCTTACACTATGGAAATGAAGTGGTGTTTTCACATGTGAATTTGGTTTATTTCACTTATGAGTATGGTCTCAAGTCACATCCATTTACCTATAAAAGCCTCAATGTGATCATTCTTTATAACTGAATAGTACTCCAATGTATAAAAGTACCACATCTTTTTTATCCAGTCTTGAATTGATAGGCATTTGGGTTGTGTCCAAGATTTGGCTATTACAAATTGTGCTGCTATAAACATGGGTGCACATATATCACTGTGCTATGATGATTTCACTTCTTCTGGGAATATGCCCAGAAGCGGAATAGCTGGGTCAAATGGGATTTACAATCCTAGCTTGTTGAGGAACCTCCAGACTGATTTCCACAGTGGCTGCACCAGTCTGCACTCCCACCAACAGTGGAGAAGGGTTCCTTTTTCCCCACAGCCTCTCCAGCATTTGTTGTTGGTGGTTTTCTTGATCCTGGCCATTCTTTCTGGAGTGAGATGAAATCTCAGAGTTGTTTCAATTTGCATTTGTCTAATGACCAATGATGCTCAACGTTTTTTCATGTATTTATTTCCCATTCATATTTCTTCAGCTGAGAAGTGTGTTTTCATCTCAGATGCTCATTTTTGAATTGGGTCTTTGAATTTCAAGAGCCTGATATTTTTTAATTCTTTATATGTTCTAGATAGAAGACCTTCGTCTGAAGGACAGTTGACTAAAACTTTTTCCCAATTTGTGGGTTTTCTTTTCACTCTGTTGGAGATTTCTTTTGACATGCAAAAACTTTTTAACAAGACAAGATCCCAGTTGTTGATTCTGGGAAGTGTTTCCCATGTAGTTTGACTTTTGTTCATGAATTTTCTGCCTACCCCTATGTCTTCAAGATTTCTACTTACTTTGTTGTCCAGCAGATTTAGTGTTTCTGTTTTAATATTTAGATATTTTATCCATTTTGACTTTAGTTTAGTGCATGGTGAGAGACTTGGGTCTAGTTTTAGTTTTCGGCATATGGAAAGCCAGTTTTTCCAGCATGATTTATTAAAGAGGCTATCTTTCATCCAATGAACATGTTTGGCCCCTTTGTCAAAGATAAGGTGGGCGAGTGTGTTTGTACTTGGGGTTGTATCTTCTAATCTATTCCATTGATCTTCAGGTCTGTTTTGATTCCAGTACCATGCTGATTTGATTCCAGTAGCTTTGTAGCATAATTTCAAGTCTGGGATTGTGATGCCTCCTGCCCTGCCCTTGCTGCCCAGAAGTGCCTTTGGTATTCTAGGTCTCTTCTGGTTCTAGACGAATGATTTCTCTAGATCTGTGAGGTATGCTAATGGTATTTTGATGGGAATTGCATCAAATCTGTATAATAATTTTGGGAGAATGGCCACTTTCACAATGTTTGTTCTTCCTATCCATGAGCACAGAATGCCTGTCCATTTTCTGAGATCCTCTTTGATTTCTTTTTTCAGAGTACTGTAATTTTCATTGAATAGATCTTTTGCTTCCTTACTTAGGTTGATTCCTAAGTATTTCCTTTTTTGGATGCTATTGTGAAAGTTGTGGTTTCTTTTATTTCTCTCTCAGTGAGTTTGTCGTTTGTGTGCAGGAATGCTATTTATTTCTCAGTATTGACTTTACATCCAGCTGCATTACTGAATGTTTTGGTTACTTTTCTTCATTGCTGAGACAAACACCTGACACCCAAAATTAGGGAAGAAAAGGTTTATTTAGCTTACAGTTATGGTGATTTCAGTCCATAATCAGCTGGCTCCAAGCAGAGTGGCATGGCACAGGGGTAACACTTCAAGGCAGCAGCCAGAGCAAAAAAAGAAAAAGCAAGCCTCTTCTCCTCTCTTACATTGTACATAGGCCACCCCCTCTTCAGGGTGCCTGTAACACTCACAAAATATCCTTGCCCTCCTTTGCACAGGATGAGGATATTTACAAAGTAAGAACCCTGGTTCCCTGATGAGTCTCTCAGTTAAACTTCTAACCTTCTCAAGTTGACATAATGTATTAACCATAACATCCACCCCTTGTCAACTTGGCAACCAGACATATTTCTTTAAATCAGCCTCCAGATACTAAGACATGCTAATTCTTACCATTTTGCAACTTGAACATTATGACAAACTTTAACAATCCTTAAAAACCAGCAGGAAGTCAATCAACATTACATTACAAACATAGCATTTTGTCCTTAGACACCCAAAGACTCATGCACATCTCTCTATGCAAAAGGCATTCAGTACATCTGCAAGAGTTTCCAAAGTCCTAGCATTTTCAGCATTGCTGAAAAGTCCAAGTCCCAAGTCTCTGAAATGTAAGGCAAACTCTTAGCTGCATGCCCCTGTACAAACGAAAAGTTAAACACTTCCATCTTGCAAGGGCAGGAGACAAACATTTTCATTCCAAAACTTACAAACAGGAGGATACAAAACATTGGGACCAAAACAAGTCCAAATTCCAGCAGGGTAAGTGTTAAATCCTATAGTTGCTTGTCCAGCATCTGAAGCAATCTGTGGCAAATTGTGAGCTCCAAAGGTCTTGTGTGGTTCCACCCCTATGGCACTTCTAGTGGTCATGGGTCCCATGGCATCTCTCTTGTGCTGGCTCTGCTCCCGCATTGCAGGTTTCCTTAGATGATCCACGTTCCTAGCTTTTCCAAACTTCTGGGGTCTCCACTGGGGCTTCCATTGCACCTTTGGCTTCATACAGCTTCACACACTGCCCTCTCAGGGGCACACTGCCTGACCTCCCAGGCCCTCTGAAATCTGGGTGGAAGCCTTCTTATCCTCTGAGCTTGTGCATTCTGCATGCACCTAAAACCAGCACCACGTGGATGATGCCGAGGTCTGCAGCTAGTTGGAGCAGTAGCCAGGCTTTCCTCTCTCTTGGCTGTAGGGGACAAGTGCCTAGATCACTGGGCACCCCAAACCCGACTTCGAGGAACAGATTCTCTATGCCACCGCCATTCTGGAACCTCTTGGGGCCTCTGCTGACATTCTGGAACATGGTGCTGTGAGGCTTTCTCCTCAAGGCAAAGTTTTCCACCTTTGCAGTTTGGAAGCTGCAAAGGTTCAAGACTTGCTGCTTTTTTCACTGCCTTTAGGCCATCTTTTCTATTTCTCTGTTCCTCAGCAATCAAGCTCTCAACTTTATCTTTATACTCCATAGCTTTATTGGAGCACCCTTTCTGGGCAAACTCACATTTTAAATCACCCTGCTGGGCTCTGTGCTCTTGATTTGTGATATAAATCTGGCTAAAAGCCCCCAACAATAGCCATGCCACGGCCTTAACTTTCGACTGCCTTGATATTTCTTTTGCCAGATTAATCAGGCAACCATCCTTAATCTCAGTCTCAGGCAAAGTCTCTGGACATGAGTAAAATGCAGACAAACTTTCTGCCAAGCCATAACATACATCAACTGGAGTCCAACAAACAATGCAGTCCTTTCCAGCAGAAACCTCCTGAGCCTGGTCTTTACTGGCAGGCTCTCTATCAGTCTCCTGGTCTCCTGAGCTCTGACTAGAATCCCCCCTACAGAACAGCCTAAGCTGGTCCAGGGCTATGCTTTCAGGTGACAGCTCTGAACCTTTCCAAAGTCTTCCCACAAGACATTCCCAAAAGCTCTTGAACCACATGGTCAGGTACAGACACAGCAACAGTCCCACTCCTGGTACCAAATTCTGTTTTGGTTACTTTTCTTCATTGCTAAGACAAACATCTGACACCCAAAATTAGGGAAGAAAAGGTTTATTTAGCTTACAGTTCTGGTGATTTCAGTCCATAATCAGCTGGCTCCAAGCAGAGTGGCATGGCACAGGGGTAACACTTCAAGGCAGCAGCCAGAGCAAAAGAGGCAAACGCAATCCTCTTCTCCTCTCTTACATTGTACATAGACCACCCCCTCTTCAGGATGGGTGTAACACTCACAAAATATCCTTGTCCTCCTTTGCACAGGATGAGGATATTTACAAAGTAAGCACCCTGGTTCCCTGCTGAGTCTCTCAGTTAAACTTCTAACCTGCTCAAGTTGATACAATGTATCAACCATAACACTGAATTTGGTTATGACATCTAGAAATCTTTCTATGGAGTTTTGTGGGTCTTCTATGTAGAGTATCATGCCATCTGCAAATAGTGATAATTTAACTTCTTCCTTCCCTATCCTTATTCCTTTTATTTCTGCCTCTTGTCTAATTGCTCTGGCTAATGTTTCCAGCACTATATTGAATAGGCAAGGTGATAATGGACATCCTTGTCTTGTTCCTAATTTTAGAGTAAAAGCTTTCAGTTTTTGACCAATTAATGTGATACTGGTTGTGGGCTGTTGGTTTGTTATAAATGGCTTTTATCAGGTTGAGGTGAACGCCATCTATTCCAATTTTCTGTAGGATTCTTATCATGAATGAGTGTTGGACTTTATCAAAAGATTTTCCTGCATCTATTGAAATGACCACGTGGTTCTTATCTTTGGCTCTATTGATATGGTGTATTACATTTATTGATTTGCATATATTGAACCATCCTTGAATTGCTGGGATGAATCCCACTTGGTTGTGGTGTATAATCTTCTTGAGGAATTGCTGCATTCTGTTTGCCAGTATTTTGTTTAGGAGTTTTGCATCAATGTTCATTAGGGAGATTGGCCTTTAGTTCTCTTTCTTGGTTGGGTCTTTCTCTGGTTTTGGTATTAGGGTAATACTTGCTTCCAGGAATGAGTTAGGAAGACTTGCTTCCCTTTCAATTTCATTAAAGAGTTTGCAGAGTGTTGGCATTAAGTCTTCCTTGAATTTCTTGTAGAATTCAGTTGTGAATCCATCAAGACCTGGACTTTTCTTGGTTGGTAAGGTTGTAATTACATTTTCAATTTCCTTAACTGAAATTGGGTTATTCAGTAGTTTTACCTCTTCTTGGTCTAGTTTTGGTAATTGATATGTTTCTAGAAATCTGTCCATTTCTTCTGTGTTATCAAACCTATGAGAGTAACGGTTTTTGAAGTAGGTATTGATGATCTTCCGTATTTCTACAGGGTCTGTAATGACTTCACCCTTTTCATTCCTTAACACATGGATTTGAGTTTTTTCTTTCCCCTTTTTAATAAGGTTAGGTATGGGCTCATCAATTTTATTTATTCTTCCAAAGAACCAGCTCTTTGATTCATTGATTCTTTTTATCATTTTCTTAGTCTCAGTTGAATTAATTTCTGCTCTGATCTTTATAATTTCCTCCCTTCTTTTGGCTTTGGGTTGGGCTTGCTCTTATTTTTCTAGATGTTTGAGATACAACATCAGATTATTTGAGTTCACTCCATTTTTCAGATGTGGGCATTCACTGCAATAAATTATCCTCCAAGGACTGCTTTGATGGCATCCCACAGATTCCGGTAAGTTGTATTTGTATTTTTATTTGCTTGTAGATATTATTTAATTTCTTCTTTAATTTCCTCTGTGACCCACTGATTGTTCAGGAGTGTGCTATTTAATGTCCATGTGTTTATGGAGTTTTTGCAATTTCTTTTGTCATTAATTTCCAGTTTGATGGCACTGTGACCAGATAGTATGCATGGGATAATTTCAATTCCTTTGCATTTATTTAAGCATGTTCTATGGGCCAATATATGGTCTATTCCAGAGAATGTACCATGTGAAGCTGAGAAGAATGTATACTCTGATGTTGTTGGGTGGAAAACTCTGTAGATGTCTACCAGATCCATTTGTTCACAGGTTTGATTCAGTTCTATTATTTCTTTGATGATTTTCTGTCTAGTTGATCTGTCTCTTTGTGTCAAGGGCGTGTTAAGGTCTCCCATGATAATTGTGGTATTGCTTATTGGATTTTTCATTTCTATTAATATTTGTTTTATATAGTTGTGTGCTTCCATATTTGGTGCATATATATTTAAGATTGTTATTTCTTCCTCTTGGAGTTTTCCCCTAACCAGTATGTAGTGACCTTCTTTATCTCTTTTGACCTTTATTTGTTTGAAGTTCACATCGTCTGTGAACAGAATAGCTACCCTGCTTTTTTTTGGGTTCCTGTAGCATGGAGTATTGTTTTCCATCCTTTGATTTTCAGTCTATGAATTTCCTTTTGGGTTAGATGGGTTTCTTGTAGACAGCATATGGTTGGATGTTGTTTCTTGATGCATTCTGCCAGTCTGTTTCTTTTGATGGGTGAATTGAGGCTCAAAGAAATTCTTAAAATGCCTAGTATATGAGTGCAACCTTAAGTGTCCTTTAGGAACAATTTATTATGAAATAGCTATTATCTCACAAAAATGTTTTAATGTGTAAATGAGTAATAAGGCTTTTTTCATTTTGGTATAATACTATTTAGGAAAGATCCAATAGTACATTTCCCTTCAGATAATACCAGAAATATTTCTCATTCTCTCTTTTGTAATGTGTAATAATTGAACTAATAGAAAGGTCCCCTTGATTGACTATAGGTCTCACATATATTTACTTGTTCTAAATTTTCTTTTTCAGAAAATAGGCATTAAATAAAATGTATGATTTGTTTGTGATGTGGCTATTCAGTTCAATTTACTTTTTTTTTATTTATTTCATTTATTGTACCAGGAATCAAGCTCATGACCTTGCCCTTGTCAGGCTGGCACTGTGCCCCTGAGTTAGATCCCCTGGCTTCTGTTCCATTTAGCAGATCCACATTTTTGTGCAACCACTGACATCAGGCATCTCGAGAACCTCCCCTCACCCACACTGTTCAAAATCATAACATAAACAAAAACTCTTCTTTTTCTCTTTGCTTAGTAGTTTTAACCCTGTTCTTTTGAATTTATGAGTTACAGTGAGAACTTGGATCATGAACTTGATTCTTTCCATAATTCTGGCCACAAAACAAGTTGAATGGTAATGGAATCAAATTGAATGGTTAGGTTCAATGTGGGACATTTGGGGAAATTTGATTTGGTTCTTGGTCAGTTTGGTATGCAGCCAAAATCTTATGGAGAATTTAGTTCTTGAACTGAGGTACCACTCTATGTCTTCTGTGGTTCTTGTAAAGACTAAATCATGCAATATTTATCTTTTTCGGTCTATGGAATAATGTTCTTAATGTTCATCCCTACAGGATGTATCAGTTTTATTCATTTTAAAGGTCACATAATACTCCCTTGGCTGTACATAGCTTATCTATTGTTGTCATCTTTTAGTCATTGGTGTGGTATCAAATGCTTTGAAATTTGAATGGTGTTGCTACAAACATTGTTGCAGGTAAAACCATTTGATTTCCATATTTATATTCTTCAGTAACCTGGAATTGCTTGACATCTGGCTTTTCTTTCTTTGTTTCTTTTTATTTTCTTTTTTGTTTCCTTTTTTTGATAGCAGGTTTCCTATTGAGTCTTCTCATGAAGACTTACCTTCATGAGATTCTGGTTTTCATTTTCTTAACAGTAAGGTGACCATTGCTCTCATGCCTACTGGTCTTTTGCACACCTTCTTCAAGGCAGAAATGTGATCAAATCCAGTGCCCACGTGTGGGTACTGCTGGGCAGTGAAGCTGGAGGTCCAGGAGTGCTACACAAGTGCCCCACACCCCCGCTTTTCCCAACTGATAAAAATTGTGGGAATGTTGGTTTTATAATAACTGTTGTTGTTCAGTAGGAGGATATATA
>RJWT010047706.1:0-11261 GCA_004365215.1 Cuniculus paca | reverse complement strand
TTTGTGTGTATGGTGCTGGGTACACAACTCAGGGTCTTGACACCTGCTAGTTAAGCACACTTTTACCACTAAGCTGCAGCCCATTTTCTTCTCTTTTCCTTCTTTTTATTCTTGCTTCTTTCCTTCCTTTATGCCTTCCCTCCCTCCCTACTTCCTTCCTTCCTCTCTTCCTTCCTTTCTTTTTCTTCCCTTCCTTCTTTTTTCTTTTTCACTTTTGTCTTCTGTTTTCTGAGACGGGGTCTCTCTAAGTTGCCCACATTGGCCTCAAACTTGCTAACCCCCTGCCTCATTCTCACAAGTGCCTGAGATTGCAGAGTGTGCCAACAAGTACAACTTCATCTTTCCCTATTTTGTGCAACTTTCAGCTGCTGCAGTAGTTCACTTTGGGTACTAAACTCTTATGAAAACTTTTCTCCATGCACAGGAATTCAAACTGCTTTTTCCATGGGAACAGAAGTACTGAAAGGTGTTAGTATTGCATCGTGTTTTTCTACCTTTGCCATAATTCTACAGTTTCTTTTGTCCGTAAGAGGGCCCTGAGAAAATAAGATGCTGAAACTAAGGTAACATTTGTGGTGAATCTGAGAGTTGGGATCACCCGGATTCCTTGACAGGTCCTGACAAAAAGGGTCACTTCTCATTTTGTTTACACAGGTGAAAAAATTTCTTATTGCCTGGAGGTTACATAACAACCTCATCTGAATCTATTTCCTTGCAGAATTATTCTTGTTTTCTTAAAATTTATTCTCATAGGCCTGTTTACTACTAGTATGGTGCTAGAAGATATTTGTACACTGCCAACATGAAAGTTCCCTCATTTCATTATAGTGTGCTATAGATAGTTCTTTTTTCTACTATGTTGATTAACAATCACTGATATTCATTAGATAATCAATAAGCATCTGTGAATGATTCAAAATCATCTGAAATATGCTTTTTTAAAAACTCAGGATAGTTTTCTCAAATTACTCATCTAATTAATGTTACTGAAATAGGAGAGTTCTCTACATATGTACATGGTAATTATTCTTTGTAATTTGTATTTTTTTAATATCATTCCTTTAACATTTTACATTGGTACATGGAGGAATTTCCTAGTTTATTTTCTAATGCACTCAGTTTTTGTCAGTGCAATATTTTTTCTTCAACATAAAACTTTTAAATTTTTGACATATGCATCTTATATAACTTAGTAACTCTATATATAAGAGTGAAGATTCCTGTAACATGAGGCCTATTTTATAACCACCATCATAAAAGTAGAGCATCACCCACGCTTTCCAAGTTTCTTGACAGCCTCTTCTGAAAGTGTCCCTTTCTTCCTACTCACCTGGCCCTCTTCCAACTTATAATGATTTCAGTGGATTTGTGCACCCACCCTATATTTATCTGTGCAGTTCCTAAATGCGTAAGTAATATAGTCTTTCCTAGTGAAGTTTAGAATGCTCAGATTGTCTTTTTGAGCTGTACAATAAGCAAATATAAGCACATGGAACATAATTTTCCTGCAAATATAATGTAACCAAAATATCAGCTCATCTCAAATGGATGATCAGATGATATTCCAACTTAAAGATGCACGAACATTCAATTCTGTAGCATCTTTCATTGAATTTGATGTTTTTGCCTAAGAAGGTGAATGTGTCATAGATGCTAACACTGCATTTTCCATGACCATTCTGACATGACTTCCACTTAAGTTTCTTATTTCAGATGAAAACAATTGGACAGAGAAAAATTCCTGTAAAAGTGTATGGATTCAGACTTTTGGACCATAAAATGATGGCCTCACCAAGTAAAAGACAAGATACTTTAGTACAAAAGAAATTTACTATTAAAAGGTTTTTGGATTAAGGAGTAAGCATGTGTAGCTCCTGAGCTAATGCTCTGGGAGGTTGAGTAGAATGTGTGGCTGCCAGCTATGAGTGCAAGTGAGTGAATGAGTTCCATGTTTAGGTTGCTGTGAAAAACCACGTTGTCATGTGTGTCTCACAATCCAGAAGATCCAAACAGGTGTGCACTATGAAGCATTTACAAAAACTTTAATAGGAGAATCACAGCAGATGTCTGAAGTGTTGAAGCAAAGCATTATGTTCTTCTGTAGATAACAATTTTCCTTTGCCGAAATTGCTCCTAAGATGATATTAAGTTCTAACTGATCATTAACAACAAACCAAGAGTCACTACATGATCGTGTTATGTGAAATTACTATAGGAGCAAGGGGTCATCTACTAATTGTAGAATTATTAGCACTGCTATATCATCAAGTTGAAATAACACCTTAGAGATCTGAACTGGTAGACTTATGAAATGTCCATGAGATTCCAGCCAAATTGTCTCTTTCCCCTCAGTCAGCACTTGTGGCTTCATGTGGAGTTGACTAGATAGGAAATTTCAAATAATGTTGGCTTACATCTAGGTCTACATGAACACTTGGTGTGGAGGATCACCAGGACGAGTCTTCTTGAAAGAAGAGAATTTGTCTCCATTTTTGCTAAACCTGGTCCTTTTATGTGTATTGATAAGTACATAGAAGGTTAGGATATTTCTTTATTCCCTCAATTGGCTTTAAGCTATGCAATGTGTCTAGTGGAGGTGCTGATGTGTAGATTTAAAGCAATGTTACAGGTCAGTGATTCCCAGCCTATAGCCCCCAACCAGGATTCATGAGCTGGGCCAAGTGAAGCCACTCTGTGGACTGGGATGGAACCCTAATATGTGTTTTTTTTTTTTTTTGAACAAAGAAAGGTAGATTTTGTGAATGAAGACCTCCCCAGAAAGAAGGTAAAATTGTGTGTTTTTAAATATGTAACCATGAAAGTCAAAAAATTCACAGTTACTGTATCATAGTGCTTGAAGTAGTCACAAAAGACCACCTGAGTTTAAGGGAAGGGAGTGTGTACCTCAGCAGTTAATTAGAATAGTGCCAGTGTCACAGTGCAAGAACAGCATGTGGAGCTTGGTAGGGGGGTGTGCACCTACAGTCCCAGTACTCTGGGAGGCTGTGTCAGGAGGGTCACAGGTATGAGCCCTGTTTGGGCAACTTAGCCACTTAGTATGACCACATCTCAAAAATAAATAAATTAATTAATAGATGAATGGCCAAAGAGGTAGCTCAATATGAAGGTCCTAGTTTCAATCTGTCATATTACACAATCACACAATTTAAAAAAATGAATGAATAAGAAAAAATAGCCTGTGAAATGGGAAATATTGTTGTGACCATATTTGGAAAGCAGTGCCTGTCACCGACATTGAGTGTCCACCATGCATCAGTCTGTAGGGAGACCCTCAACCCTGTGGTTTCAAGGTGACTCCAGTGGAACTTCCAAGTATGAAAGGGGCACAAATTGTCCACAGAGAAATAGATACATTTGTTGAGTTGGACTTGCTTTATTCTCCCAACAACCCATGGTCATGATATTGCCACACATGGCATAGAGCCTGTGCAAGTAGTTTATTTCACAGGGAAGGAGCCCTGGGTAGTGGACGCACCTCCCGCTACACACTCATTCTGCTGTGTACATGCATCCCCTCTAAAGCCACATGTTGAAGCCCTTCCTCACTTCTGTACCTCAGTGTGTCCTGGAGAACCAATATTTATACGGATAATTCATGTTAAATGAATCTGTTTGTGTGGACCGCCTCTCATCTCACTGGATACATTATACAAAGAGAAAATCTGGACACACAAAATAGACACCAGAGATGAACTCATAGAAAAGGCAACAGAAAGATGCAGGGAGGAGATGGTCAGAAATAAATGTGTGAATTGTGGCTAAAATCTCAAGAGCAGTAGCAAAAAGAAGGATAGTTGGAGCAATGTGTGTTTTCTTATGCATGCATTTTTCAGATATTTATTCTTAATTTTCTACTTTCTTATATTTTATAAGAAATATATTTTAAATTAAGGTCCCCTTACAAAGTCAACTTTGTGATATATTCTTTGGATACAGAATATGAGTAGAACTTGAACTAGAAGAAACACTTGCACTGAAATTAACTTTGTCCAGAATGTTTAGGAGATAGTATTCATTCAAGGAAGAAAAAAATGAGACCTTTATAGAATGAACTTGCTCAGTGGAAAAATAAAAATTCTAATTTTAATGTAGATTTAGGTACTGCATAATATATTTAGGTACTGTATATATTTGTGTGTACATATTTATGTATAATATTTTATGTATATTATAAACATTTATATAAGTGTTTATAATTGCTAGAAGGGAAAGGAATTGAATTTTCCATTCATCTCTTAACATCAAGTGAAAAATTAGCGCTCTGCTTTCTCTGAAATCCTGGGAGCAGAAGTGTATAAAACATGTATCTCCTTCACCACATGGTTTTCCATTAGATTATGTCACAAAAGAGTCATACCAGACTTAAATTAGAAAGAAAAATGTAACTGAAACTAATTAATTAATATTCAAAATGAAAATCAAATTAAGGAGGATGGGAGCAGGCATAAGAAAACACTGAAAGAACAAGTATGAAAATAAAAGTTAATCTTACCCATGCAGGAAAGGTGTGAGCAAATGCTACAGAGACTCAACTTTGGAGGGTGGCAAGTTCTGGTTTGTACAGTAGGTGCTTTAAACAAATGATGCATACTGATTGTGGGGCATGATACTAAATAACACACATGCAATTTCTAATGATGAAGTAAAAATAATTAACATAACCACCTACTTGAACCTTTATCTTTTCTTTGTGAGAGGAACATTGAAAATCTTCTAGCTCTTTTTAAATATACAGTAAATTAACTGTAGTCATCCCACTATGCAACAGAACATTACAATTTATTTCTCCTATCTATCCATAGTTATGCTCTTGTATCATTCCATATTAATTCTTCCACTCAGTATTAAGCCACACAACGAAATTCTACATTGGCTTACATAGTACTTGTTTCCTTTCCATGCGATTTTGACGACACCACATTTTCCTGATGGCATCCTTCATTTCTAAGCTTCTTAATGCACAAATCGGAGAGTTGTATGTGGAAGCAATGATGGTATAGAAGACAGCAAATACTTTGTCCTGAGGGAAAGTTCTGTTTGGTCTTATATAAATGAAGAGCACAGGCACAAAGAACAGTACCACAACAGTTACGTGACAACTGCATGTGGAGAGAGCTTTGGAATGGCTTTCAGCAGGGTAAACCCTAATTGCGTACAATATCAGAATGTAAGGCACCATCAGAATCACAAAGGTCACCAAAGCAATCAGACCTGAATTAATGATGTCTAAGAGACCAACTTGGTGTGTGTCCATTCAAGCCAATTTCAGCAAAGGGTACACATCACAAAAGTAGTGATCTATCTTTCAGGCCACAGAACGTTAAGAAGATGGTGAAAAGCAACTGACTGGCAGAGTGTAGGAATCCCCTAGTGCAGCACACTGTGATGATCCAGTTACACCTTTACCTGCTCATGATGACAGTGTTGTGTAGTGGCCTGCAGATGGCCATGTAGCAGCTATAGGTCATCCCTGTGAGGATGAAAATCTTAATTGCTCTGAAGAAGTGAATGAGAAAGAGCTGACCCATGCAGTTATTGTAGGAAATAATCTTCCATTCTACCAGTAAGTCTGTCGTTTTCTTCAGTGTCACTGTGGATATATATCAAAGGTCACAGACTGAGAGAGAATTGAGGAAGAAACATATGGGTTGGTCAATTAGATGTGCAGATGTGATAGAAATTATTATGAGCATATTTCCCAGCTAAATAGTAATGTAACAAAATAAAAGTAACACAAAGTAGAGGGGTTCTTTTTTTTATTTTGAGAAAATCCCAGGAAAATAAACACAGAGATATTATTTCTATTTCCCATGGTCTAGTAGAGCAAAATCACTTTAACAGCTGAAAAGACAAAAGTTTAAATTAATGCCATAAATTTTATAAAGAATGTTGATTAAATAAACTAGTATTATGAAACTAACTGTAATGGTCAAGATTTCCAAGGTTCAGAAAAGGAAAATTATAGATTTAACTAAAAGATGGTATTTTTGGTGTCTTTTATAGTTAGTCTCACGATGATTGCATAAGCTGTCTTTTCAGGACATTGTGTCTAAACTTAACATTCATAAAGTCAGCACATTCAATTAAAAAGTTATTTGACAATTATTATCCATTTGCATTTTTTCTCAATATACAATTAAGTCCATATAAGGTACATACTTAAGGATCCTCCAAACTCAAATGTTGTTAAAGATACAATGGTAAGCATAAATCAAGGTAATTATCATACACATTGTTAATAAATGCAAAGTTTATCAGTGGTGCAAAGTTTAATTGATTGAATATATTCAACTTCAAAATCATTTTACAGTGAGTTACAACACAAAGATAATATAATTTCACATATACATAAGTACATGTATACCTAAATATTCATATGTATATATAAATTTGTGTGTATAGGAGGCAAATAAAAGATAAATACTCTCAGTAAGAAATTCAACCAATTGATTTACTATTTTTTTCCTTCCTTGCCTGTAATTTTGATAGTAAAATTGTTGGGGTGCAATTACGTATAAGAACACTTAAAATAACAAACATAGATATTTCATGATCAGTTAGAGGACTCTGACCAAGTTGTTGTTCTGCTGTTTCTGCTAAATTCAATTGACCCTGATGGTGCCTACAGCCCAGCTTCAGATGAGCACTAAGTCAGAATAATTGTCTATACCTTAAGGCACCCTGGGCTGATTTGCACTCATTCAGTAAAGGCCCTCTCTCTGGAACATTTTTATATTATGGTAATGTCCTTAACTGTGCACATTCTGTAAGAGCCCCTGCCCCTGGTTCCTGGAGTGTTTCTATTATTTCAAGACCAGCCTGTCTGTCATTATATGATTCAATATATGTAACCAACCAAGTAACGTTTAGTCACCTGCTTTGTCCATCCCACTTTTAATTCTATATACACTAAACTTTCTGATTCAGGGTGGTTGCTTTGGAGGAATTAACCCTGCAATGATCCACTGGCATGAAAATCCAACAGTCTGCTGGTATAGAGATTAAATGCTGCCTTCTTATCTCCTTGGTGCAGAGTCTTCCTTTTGGTTTGATTTGGTCTGGCTTGGCTTGGGAAATTTCCTGCAACAAAATGTTAAAGTCTTAGAATTATCTTTATTTTTGTATCCAATGGAATTGTAATTATATACATAAAGGAACCACACAATAACACAGTAATTAAAAATAAAAGGAATGAATAAAGCCAGTTTTATCTGGATTGTTTCACTTGTGACTTAATATATGATAATTAGCACATCTATTTTTTTTCTGTCAATTTAATCAGTCTCCATTTCTGCTTAGCACCCTGAGGAACTAATGCTTCACAAGTGTAAAACTGAATTGACTTTGCCAGTAAAAAGAAAAAATACACAAATCCCTGAACTATCACTTAGAAAATCAGAACTAGAAATTAGAATTTTCTGAGTTTAAAGTCTGAGTTCATTTATAAAAGTTTGAGAGACTAGCATTATTTAATACAAAAATCTTCATTTTATTTATATTTATTTTATTCTCTTACTAATCAGAATCAACAAAAGTTAGATTTCCCTCAATTTGGATTTGTAAATTACAAAATGGTATGGTAAATTAAGTCAAATTTTGTAAGTAAAAATCATTAGCATAAACAAAAACTCCATATTATCTGCTTCTTTCTCCTTTAAATATAACCTATTTATAAAGTCATGTACAGCTCAGGTGTTTGTGTAAAAAGCAATGAATCTTTAGTTCTCAGTCTTCAGAGATGCTATAGGAGCCACCCAAAAAGGGTTAGGAAGAGGTCCTGGTTTCTTTTCTAATGTAGCTCATAGCTCACAGCAGGATCTGGTGTTCAACTATTCTAGGTTTCAACTTGCAAAATAATGACTCTAGTTCTGATGATTTATAAGAAACATTTCAGATAAAATTTTGCATTACATTATCCTTACAAAATAAAGATTTTTGTCCAATCAACATACTGAAGAAAAACAACTTGGGTGTAAGTATTGACCTCAGTAAACTACTTCACTCTACTTACAATCCTACAGTCTAATACTTTTTGTATTAAATTAGAATTCCAGCACTCCCCATGTTACAGGCAACTGAGTTAGACAGAAATATTATAGGCAGTCAGAAAGGGCTAGGTCCTGGAAGGAACCAAGTGCAGAAGACCAGGTATCTTGCAACAGTGGGGGAGACAGACACCTCCTGCTGTGGGTCAGGCCGCAAGACAAAAGATCAAACAAATGCACCCATATCCTAAGGATTGTTGTTCTAAATAGGTATAGATCACCCTGAGGAAGCCAGGAGTCACCATCCCAAGCCCATATGGGAAGAGTCACTGCCCTTCAAGCATGCCTGCTTTCTACGTGACTGACTTCCACATTTGTTCCCAGTTTAATCAATTTTACTGGAGCAATTAATCTTTTGGTTGACCTTAGTTCTGTTGCACCTCATGCCCACCCTGTGAGTTCCCATGTTTTCCCCACTTTAGATGTGCCTCACTTCATTTTGCTCTATAAAAGTTCCTAGAAAAGACAGTTTTTGGCAACCCAGTTGGGATTCCTTCTGTCTCTCTCAGACAGAAGTTTTTATAACTCTCAATATATATATTCTGGTCTTAACCTCCACTGTTCTTAAAATTCTTTCTTTGATTTTAGAGAACACAAACTCATACCAGAAGTACAGTAGGTTGAAAGTTTCATTTCCCTATATCACCCAGTGCCTAAGGTTTTTCAAAACTCCTTGTGAGCATTAACTTATAAAATCCTCACAGTAACTCTAACAAGTAAATTCATTTTACATTAGAGGGCACCGAATCATAGAGATTAGTGTTAGGGTTTTCTGGTGCAACAGAGAAGCAGAAATTAATGAAAGGAGGCATTTATCGAGGATGAGGAAAGGAATGCACAACTCATGCAGTTGAGCTATTTACTCTACTAGATATAGAGGAGGTGGGGGGTTATGTGAAGTGTGTTTTTATGAAGCCATCTGCCTTATATACATTTCCTGAGGATTGTGGATGGTATGGAATGTGTAGCCACCAGGTGATGTGTGAGTGTGAGGATATCTGTTGCGTGACTTGAGAAATAAAGCCTGTACCATTATCTGACTGTATACTCTGAAGTAGACCAAACCTAGGAATGATTTCTTGTAATAGGACTTTACTAACTATGCCAGTAGTTTCCCTGGTTGTGGGAAAGGCTTCTATCCATCCTGAAAAGGTACAGACAAAGGTAAAAAGATATTTAAGACTTTTGTGATGGGGCATGTGTGTGAAATCTACCTGCCAGTCCTGACCAGGGGAGTGACCATGAAATTGGTGAGTAGGAAAGGAAGAGAGTGTTATGTGTCCCTGATGAGAGGTTTTAACACAGAGATTATAGGTGAGTAATCTGAAGGATGATAGCCCTCAGAAAAGGATGTGTAACTACTGGGGTTAAGAGTCTGTATAGGGCCTGTGGTCCCACATGAAAACACTTGTGTCAGTATTGATGTCTAAGTCCTGCTGATCTGAGAGAACAGGTTTTGATCCTTGGAAAACCCATCCCTGAGTGTTTTGTGTTAAACCTGGTCTCTGAAGCAATTGTAGTTGTTTTGGTGAATAATTACGTTGAGGTACAGTGTTTGGTACTAACAGGAGAAGATGAGAAGGATATGGCCTCTGTATAGCTAACTTGGTTTGTGTATCTGCAAAGGAGTTGTCCTAAGTAATAGGGTCTGTATAACCTGATGTCCCTTACAATGAATAACTGCTGCTTGTTTTGGGAACTGGGCTGATTCTAGGAGTTTAAGGATGAGAGATGCGTTAATGATGGGGGTTCTCTGAATGTTGATAAAACCCCTTTCTTGCCAGGTGGCAGCATGGAAGCATAAAATGCTAAATGTGTACTTTGAATCAGTGTATGCATTTATGATCTTGCCCTTTGCAATTGTAAGAACTCATTCAAGAGCAATAAGTTCTGCCCTTTGGGAAGATGTCCCAGGTCGCAGTGGACTAGTCTCTCTGACTTTTGACTGGTTAACTTTTGCATATCCTGCTATCTTTTGATTGTTTGTCAAGCTGCCATGTATGAACCATGTGTTAAAGGATAAAGAAAGAGATGTGCTACTCATGTGAGAAAAAGGGGTGGGAGTCATCTGTAAAACCTAAATACAGTCATGGTGAGGGTGCTCCTCTGAAGTAGGAAGTAGAGTTGCTGGGTTGAGAGGGCTACTAGCTGCAATAGACATAGAAGGGTCGTGGGAGATGACTAGATGTACCTGTTGAAGATGAGAAGGGGTCATCAGGGCAGGGAGTGTCTTATGTGAGAAAAGCTCATTTAGATGATGAAGTGAGTGTACTGTAATAGATTGCCCTAATGTGAACTTTTTAGCTTCCTGTGTCAGTAGGGCTGCAGTTGCAAGGGCTTGGAGACAAGGTACTCACCCTAGTACTGTGTTGTCTATCAGTTTTGATGAGTAGGCTACTGGTTGAAAGGAAGGTCCATTTTTGTGTCCTAGTACACCTCCAGCATTGTGACCTTGAGAGGTAGTGTACAGAGTGAAGGGTTGGTGGAATCAGGAAGGGTAAGGGCTGCAGCCCTTAGGAAAGCCTGTTTTGGCTTATGAAAGGAGGCATATATAGGTGTAGTGGGGTCTAGGGGTTCTGATAAGGAGCCCTTGGAAGCTTTGTAGAGGGGTTGGGCTAGAGTTGAAAAGTTAGGAATCCAGAGGCTAAAGAAGTTAACTAAACCTAGGAAGGATAGAACCTGTTGTTTGGTTGTGGGCACCTGGAGATCCTAAAGAATTGCCTTGTGATCTGTGGTGATGGAATGAGTGGTAGGAGTGAGAGAGAGACCCAAATAGTTGACCTCTGGGGAAGCTACTTGGGCTTTAGCAGTGGAGACCCTGTACCCATAATTGGAAAGAAAATTGAGAAGAGTGCCTGCATGTTGTATGGCTAAAGTGTGGGATGGAGAACACAGGAGAAGGTCATCAACATATTGAAGGAGAGTGCTGGGTTTGAGATCAAGAGCTGTAAGATCAGCAGCAAGAGCTTGGCTAAAGAAATGAGGATCCCTGAATGCTTAAGGGAGCACTGTCCAGGTAAGTTGTTGAGACCTAAGAATGCCTGAGTCAGTACATGTAAGCACAAAGAAATCCTGACAATCAGGGTGTAGGGGGATGATAAAAAAGCATCTTTAAGGTCTAGGACTGAAGTGGGTGATGGAGGGAGGAATATCAGAGAGCATAGTATAAAGGTTTGCACCACTGAGTGAATTGCT
>RJWT010047705.1:0-11256 GCA_004365215.1 Cuniculus paca | reverse complement strand
TTTGTTTGTTTGTTTTTTCTTTTTCCAATCAGCTCTTGTGCATGCTAGGCAAGCTACATCCCCAGCCCTTTGTATTTTGAGACAAGGTCTCACTAAATTGCTCAGGTTAGCCTCTGATTTATGATCTTCCTGACTCAGCCTCCCCTAATTGCTAAGATTACAGGTGTGTGCAACAGTTCCTGGCACATTCACTCTTTTTAAGAACAGCACTGTAGATACGTGACTGTGGGATAAATGACATTCTTCCAAACACCAAGCATTTCCCATCTCTCTGAGCCTGGTGAGGGGAACCCATTTCACAAATGAAAAAACTGAGGTGCTCAGGTTCTCCTAAAGGCAACCCCCCGTATTTTTACTCTGGCTGTGTCTTGTGGCTCGAGGCTATTTCAGGTTGGGTGGGGTCCGGAAAGCTCCCTGCCATCTCTCCCCTGGGAAGGGACACCCTCTCTTTCCACAAGGCTGCTTAGGTCTGTGCTTCTCCACCAAGGCATCATAAATGGGAAGACTTCCGTGTTGGCGAATCCGCGTGTGCTCAGCAGACGCGCCTATAAATCTTGCTGAAAACAAATGCTTTAACTAGAGGAGGAAAGTTTAAAAGGCCCTGTGGGCATATTCTAATCACTGCTCGCTAATATCCGCCAGCTCCGATTTAGAATGCGGCCATTCCCAGTGGAGGGTCCTGGGTAGACACCGTGTACAACGCCGCTGGCTATAATTAACTCTGACCTCCACAGCCTGCCTGCTCACACGCTCTGAATATTAGCTTTGACTCCCAGAATGAGCCCTTGCTGTTTGCTGTTAGGATGTGGGTTTCAAAATGCTTCTTTAGCAACCCTTCTTCATCTCCTCTTCCAATCCCATACACAGTCACTGTGCCAAGGTAATCAGATGGCACTGAGTGAAATCGGCAACCCAGTCGACTCTTGCAGTCATTGAAAGTCCACTTCTCTCAGTGATGCTGACAATCTTTATAGCTTGCACTCCTTACCATGCAAAATGCAAAGGCACGAAGTGTTTTCTTATACTTATTTGTTCCTCCCCAGGACCCCATCAGGTAGCCAGGGCTGATCTAACCGACGGGAAATAAAGTGCAGAGGAGTGTATGGCTTATCTAGCATCCCCTGTGTAATAAATGGCTAAGCCTCAGATTCAAATTTAGATTTTTTGATCTCGACATTGTTTCTTAAGTATCAGTGTCTACACCGTTGATGTAGATTGTGAACAATGAGGGATGGGGTGAGAAAAACGAATTTGTATCTTTTCTTCATTGCTTCCTGATTGAAATGATGGTTACTCAGCAATTTCTTTTTTCTGCCTCCTTTTGACAAAGAGGTTTAAGATGTGAAGTAACCATTAGCTTGTGGTACATTGCATATTGTGGGCAGTAAGAATAAGGTCAGTCTCACCTAATGGGCTAAAAACTGTGATTGTGACTATGACTATGTGTTCTTATGTGTCTTGGTTACTTTTTTCTTGTTGTTGAGACAAAATACCTGACACCCAAAATGAAGGAAGGAAAAGTTTATTTATCTTACAGTTTTTGGAGGTTTCAGTCCATTTTCAGCTGGCTCCAAGGCAGGGTATGACTGGGGGCAGTTGTTCATGGCAGCTGCAAGCCACAAGAGAGAAAGGACAAAAAAAGGAAAAACACACCTTCTTTCCTCCCTTATATTGTATGCTGGCTCTGCCCCTGGGTGGGTGCAGCACTCACACCACCAGTCCCAGAGCCAGTCAACAAACCAATCACAAACACTAGACTCAGCCACCTCCATGACTGCATGAGGCTTGGGGGGCCATCTAGACACAAACCATAGCATTATGGTTTAAATTTTTTTTATTTTTAAATTTTTTCTTACAGTACTGGGGATTGAACTCAGTGCTTTTATGCTGAGGTACATCTCTAGCCCTTTTAGGGTTTTTTTTTTCCTGTTGTTGTTTTTTGTTTTTTGAGACAGAGTCTCGCTGTGTTGCTAAGTTGCCCAGTGGGCTCAAACTTGGGATTCTCTTGCCTCAGCCTTCCGGAAGGGTAGAATTACAGGTGTGTGGATTTTACTGATTATAAGAGAAGAGCCATATATTTGAGAATTGCTTTGCAAACCTGTCCTATGCTGGACTCTGTTCTAATTACTCAGGTGTGGTTTCTCTGCTCACGGAGCCACACTGGAGTTAGAGGAAACAACCTGGGAATTGACAAGCAGATAAGAAAGCAGTGTAATACAAGGTTGGGTCAGCAGGGTACATGGTGAATGGCGCAGGTGGGCTCTTTAGGTTGCAGGATCAGAAAACGCCTATTTAAGCTAAGAGCTGAATGCTGGAAGCCATCCCTGTGAAGGAGAGGAGGGCGACGAGGAAGAAGAGGGGGAAGAAGGGGAAGGGTATTATTCCAGAAAGGAAATATGGCCATTGAAAAGCCCTGTGTTGGAAACAAGGTTACCATATCGAAGCTCAGAAAGTAGTCAGTGTGCTGGGGTTGGGTGAGTAAGGGAACAGTCACATGTCTTGGGGTTGGAGCTAGCAAGGAGCAAGTTAGAGTTTTTGTAAATTAGAGTACGGATTCTGGCTTCCGTACTAAATCCACTGGGAACCCCCTGGAAGGCTTTACCACAGGGGAGTGATGTCTGATTTACCTCTTTGAAAGATCACTGGCTGCTGGGTGTCAGTTTAGGAAGACAAGAGATGGAGATGGTAGTAGAGCTTGAGAAATGGAAACACTGTGGATGATTTGGAGGCCAAGCAGGACTGGTTGAGGACTTGGGGTGGAGGTGGGAGAATAGATAAGAACTCAAGATGAATGCTCGACAGACAGAGATACCGTGGACTGGTTGGTTTGTGACGACTTGAAGAATGGATAGGATGCATGCAACGGGCTATGGCTGTGTGAAGATTGACATGTGTGTCATGGTGATGGCCCTGGGCATTTGGGCTTGAGTTTGAAGTTGGGATGACTGGACATAGGGGTTTGGGACTGTGGATGATTGGAGCACTGTGGGACTAAATGGGTTCTACGGGCAGAGGGTGTAGAAGGGGCCAGGCCCCCCTTTCCCTAGAAGCAGTGTCAGGACTGTGGTCTGGGGCTGGAATGCACCAGTGTGCGTCTTTCTGTCCACTCCCTGAGGGGTCTGTGCTTCTAGTGTAGGATGGTCACTTCACACCTGGGCTTGGTCATCACTGGTGTCCAAGTGAAAGGCTGATTTATCAGTGAAACTCATTGTCATCTCTGAGGAAAAATAAATACCCTTAAATCACATGGATCATGTAAAAGTCAGCAGAATTGCTGACCAGTCCATAGATAAGTTGCTGGACTTTCACTATTGATTAGGCAATCTACTAAGCAATAGCTTCATTTTTAATGGACAGTGCATTGTGGCCACACATGCACGCGCGCACACACACACGCACACACACGAGTGCTTGGAGCTGAGTGGACCATCCTTAGCAAACAGCCACTGTTTACACGTAAATGCCCTCATTGATTTCTCATGCACAGATGCAGACATCACGTATAAAGCCTGCTTTTTTTTCTTGGCCTGTGGTCAGCCCAACACCTTTCCTTCCATGCCTATCCCCTCGCTTCACTTCCAGAAATCCGGGAATCTCTTTTGTTGCCTCAGGACAGGGCTGGACTCTATTGTCGAGCTCCATGTCTGACACGTTATCTGGCCTCAGTGTTTGCAGTGTTGCCACTTAAATCTACCAGACCTGAGTAGGTGAGCATGTAGGTACAGACCTCAGCTCTGTTGGTGCCTGATCTGGCTTTGGGGTTGGGTCTACATTCTCAGCTGACACTTTCGGTGTAGACAAGGATTCAGGGCGACCACATGTGAGAATCTTCAAGGGAGCCCGAGATTTTTCAGAGAGTTTAGTATCATGCATTTCTGTGTCTTTTTTCTCAGAAGCTATAAAAGTACTTTCCACTCCTTTTCCCGTTCACTCCTGAGTGAGAGTTCAGTGAGGGCTAGAATTTGTTTTTTCTTGTTTCGCGGGGGCGAAGGTCTCAAGCAGAGAACCCTGCCTGAAGTCAGTTAACCAGGGATATTGGTGGGACTTGAGTCACCATGACTAATTCTCCATGTTTTGGAGAGGAGCTTTCTTCTGTGGGAAGAGAGTTGATCTCATTATATTTTTTAGACGGAGCATATGGAAGGACTGCAATCTAGTCTCTAAATCTTGAGTTCCATGCCCTCCAATAATGGTTACAAAGGCACCATCCAGGGCACAGTTCTTGGGGCCTTTGGGTAAGACATCAGGGTGATACCATAGAAAGGCTAAAAAAGAGCAGCAGCTGGATCTGTAGTCATGAAGTTTGGTGATGGATCGTGATTCTGACTGTGATTGTGTTGGGTCCCTGATATAAAAGCCCACCTCCACACCTTTTGCCATTTCTCATAGCCCTAAAAATTCTACAACAGAAGAATCGGACCACATCAGAAAAGCGTGGCTTCCAGTTTATTAAGCTGCCTTTTTGGTTAGGTCCACACATACTAATAGTATGAATGATAACCTTGGTTTTAAAAGTAACAGTGACAATGGCAAAGAGAGTAAACAAACAAGCCCGTCAAGTTGAACTTTCAGGATCATGGCAATAAACAGCCTGATGTGGCATTAAATAAATATCAGCGGTGTCTCTGGGAGCAAGTGTAGACAGGGAAGGGAGTCCCTGACCTCCACGCTGGCTTCTTCCTCCGGCTTGCTAGAGCAGGGTGCTCTGGGGTTGGGATTGTTTTTTAAGGGTGAGGCTCAAATTGAAAAGCACCACCATTTACCTTGGTTGCTAAGCCCCCCTGAGCCCGAGGTGAGGAATTCTGATTGGCAGAATCTGTAGGAATTCAGACAAGGGGAGTGGCATGGAAAAACGGGATCTTAGGACGGGGACCCTGGCTGCAAAGCAACTCAGGGCTTCAATAAGCTCGAATCTGCTGAGAATACATTTTACGAACATGCAGCTAAGTTGGCTGCTTTTGTTTGGGGGTTTGTTAAGCATTATCTAAAGAATGCCATGGTTCAGCCTGCTCGGTGTGAAGCCTAATTCTTCCCCTTTCTGGAGCCACGGCCTGGTGTGTTCAATTTTTCTCTCTCCATAGGGCTGCAGGCTCTCTGCTACTCCAGCCAAAAAAACACTCATATTTTAACAAGCTTAGTCCCAGTCTGGTTGCCAGGCAGTAAAACGAGCACTTGTCTGCCCCAGGGAGAGGAGGACCACGAGATGGAAAAGGGTCGTGTAAATGACTCTCCCCAGCCCTCCCCCCAAATCTCCTTTTAAAGATCTTTGGGGCAGTTGATATGTTTATTGATGTCAAAAGATGCTGTCCCAGAGGCCCAAACTGTGGCCATTTGTCAGAATTAATACTACAAGTAATTTTTTATTCTCATAGAGATACTAATAATAAAATAAGTTTGTCCCAGGCCAATTCTGCAGGGTGTCAGATATATATTTATGTGAGCATCCTCGTCTGAAACAGACAGCATGTGTCCCTTTAACCAAAGGGGAGACCGAGGCCCAAAGAGGCTGAGCTCCATGCACTGAAAGACTAGATGAGCCAAGAATCAGCACCTCCCCTTAAGGGAGAGCACATTCTGGGGAGTGAAGGCCAGCTGCTCTCTCAGCTTTTCTCTCAAGTCCTCTTGTGTTAAGAAAGGCTGCAAAGGACATGAATACAGTTTGGCTCTGACAAAAAATGTTTAACTGTGACTGTTATTATGAAGAGGGGACTGAGGTGAGCACTTGGCTTCTTCCAAGGCTCAGCTGGAACAGGAAACAAATCCAGGGCCAGCGCTTGCTGGCTGCAGTGGTTGTTTCTGGGGACCAGGCCTCTTCCCACCCCCTGGCATCTCCACCCACTCATTTCATGCAAACCACAGAGTCCCTGTCAGAGGAGAACAGATTTCAGCCTCCATTGGACACGATGGGTGAGTTTGTAACCTACTGTTAAAAGATGCCTAATTCTGTTCTGGAACTTAGAGACCAGAGAAAAAAATGCGTTGAATGCCCACCAAAGATACAGCTGGGGGTGGGAGTTTAACTTCTGGGTCCTCACAAACACAGGAGCAAAGCTTCTTCCACACCAGGTGGCTCCTGCCTGGTGTGACGTGCTCAGCCCTTGTCCCAGCTGCCGTACTTCCTCCTGGCCCTCAGGGGCCCGGGCACCAGGTGCGGGGTTAATGCTCTAATGCTACCCTCTGGGGACCTGGAGCGACTGCCCGGCAGCAAGCCATCTGTCTCTGGTGAGAACCAGCCTTCCCTCCTGCCTGCTCCAGGAGCTGCTGTCCCTTGGTGGCCCACAGCAGAAGCAGAGGGTGTGCAGAGTTGCACCAGCCCCGTGGTCTTGGCCCAACTGCCGCTCGAACCAGGGGGTCCTCGGAGAGCAGGTGTTGCGGGCTGGTGCTGGGGTATGGAGCGGGTGAGATTCGCAGAGCCTGCAGGTGAAGTGGGAGGATGGAGATGGGTGAAAGCAGAGAGGTGAGGAAATGCTGCCGGCAGGAAGCAAAAGCCCAGGGTTTGATTCAGGGCTTCGCACCATGTGCCAGAAGGAAGCAAGAGAATGTGAGAAAGAGGCATTCCGGAAGAAAGAAGAAAGCTGCCAAAGGAGAGTGCAGGTCCTTCCATGTGCCAGGCACAGGACTAGTGCCTCTGTGGGCAAAATGCGGAAGGCAGGGCCCGTGCTTTCCAAACAGTGACAGTTGCTAAGGCTGGGGGCCTCCCTGAGAATCAGAATGAACTGGGACAGGGAGGTAGTTTTCGGGAGCAGGGACTCTGGAGTCGGGTGGTCTGGGTTTGCTCCACTGTTTATTATCTCCGTACTTGGGCAAGTTTTTAACCTCTTGGTACCTCTGTCTCCTTATATTTAAGTAGAGGTCAAAAACAGTTTGTATCTCCTAGGGAAGGGTTAAATGAGCAGATACTCATTAAACCCTTGGACAGTGACAAGCACACAGTAGTTAGTGATATTAGCTATTGTAGTGATTCCCAGAAATTCACATAAACACTAGCACACAAAGCCATATAATTTAAGAGGTTCACAACCCAACCACAGACTCCCTGAATGCCCAGTCGTGGACTCTTCCTCCTGTAGGTATACCATTTCATTTATGTCATTCAGCACAATGTATGGGGCTGGATTCTTACCTTAAAGGCCACCAGGTCCCCCCCGGCTCTGCAATCTAGGAAGCATTTTAGGGGCTGTGTGTGCTTTGGGATTTGGGAGTGGGTATGCTCAACAGGCACGGATGAGACCTGCTGTGGCCCTGATGGGTGGTGCGGGAGATCCAGGAGTCTGATCCCTGGAGAAAGCTGGGGAAGCAAAGGAGGATGTGGGTTTTGTCCATACCCAGGTGCTTTGGGGGATTTGCATGGAGCAGTGACAACCTGGGGCAAATCCATCTCAGATCCTGACCTACATTTTGTGGTGGTGAGAGAGTAGGAGGGGAGAGAAGTCCCAAAGACTGGCATCCCCCTTGATCCCTGAACAGTCTCCCAGACATCTGCACAGCACTGGAATGCCTCTTCCCTGGGGGATGATTTGGCAGAGATGCCTTCTCAAAGCTGGCATTCCTGGTAGTAAGCCCTGGCAGGTGGGGGGCAGTGCACAGATGCCAAGACAACTTCATTGAGTGGACACGCCACCCATGGAGCCTTCCTGACCCCGCCTCCTGTCATCAGCATCTTCCGTCTCTGGCTTGCCATGCATCTGCAATGACACCAACCCCAGCAAACACGCCAGGCCCTCCCACAGGCACCGCTCACCAAGAGCCCATGCAGTCGTGCCCTTGGGTACTTAGTTACATGCGCATCTCCAGAGCTGCTGCCCAACTGTAGCTGGCACACAGCTTGGGACACTTCATTTGCATTTTCTCTAAGATGCTAAGCGTGACTTGCGCTTGGCTGTTCACACATTTTAGAGCCCAGATCTTGGACTCAGTCAAGTCCCTCCCTTTACCTCACTATTTCTCTTTGCTTTTCACAGCTCTGTTTCTTCTCCTCTAAGTTGGAGTTGTCAACAATGCCAATCATGATACCCAGTTATATATATGGAGTTCCTATGTACTTAATAAAGCATGTTCACATGCATTATCTTATGAATATTATCCTTCTTAACTTAATAAGTGGTTACTTATTTCCAACTATTCTCTTAAGAGTTGAGGAGTTTATTTGCACCAAAGCAGATTCCTATAAGTCACATTTTAAACATTTTCTTTCTGATTTTCTTTACAGATACTGTAGAATGTGGCATAACATTGAGGTGATTTTACTAGCCAAGTCAGGACAAGGTGATCATCACCAGGTTTTGGGTCCTGTGTTAGTGAGTAAGGTTGTGGCACCTTTGTGGTTCATCCTCACGTGACTGAGGAATGGGAATTGCTGTCAGTTATTGGGGTCACACGTGCTGATCCTTCTTGAATCCCGTAGCTGCATGCTTGGGTGTGGGCCTTGCCAAAGGAAGGAGGGGCAGAGTAGGGGGCAGCTGCCTCTTGGGTAGGGTGGTCTGGTTGGGACCGTTTTATGTTGAAAGAGCTCTGCACTTTAAAGGTCTGTTTTAAAAATCCCAGTAGATTCTTGGGATTAGAAAAAGAGAAGCTTGTTGAGGAACTCTTGATTGATTGATTGACTGAATGATTGGCAGGAAAAAGGCAGAGAGACCCTTCCAAAATAGGCTATGACCTAGAAGTCTCATTTTTTTGCAAAGAGAATCAGAAAAGTGCATCTTGGACCATGGTCAGGGATGACTCACTCAGAAGGAGTGTCCTTTAGAGTTTTCCTCCTTCCTGCATGCTGTCTCTTGGGTCCCCTCCCTGTTCCCTCCTTCTTTCTCCTCTAGCCTCTGAGTGTGCACATCCCGAAACCTCAGCAGTATTTCCAAGTGCAGTTGTGGTTGCCTCCTTGTTCAGCCCCAGTCTGCTTTCATTCTAAGAGTTGGCTGGTGTTCAGATTCACAGGAAGGAACACGCGCATGCGCAGACACACACACACACACACACACACACACACATGCACTCACACAAACACACCATCACCACAAATGTCCCCAAAGTAGAGGCATGGGAGGATACACTCCTGGCTGCTGTATTTTTTCATTCCTACATTCTCTCTGGCTTCCTATCTCCTCCTTCCCTATACCCTCCCTTCCCCTCTCATGAGCATTTGCCTTAGCTGCCCCAGTAGCTCATCCTTCCCTGGAGAAGGATTACTTGGTGTTTGATTTCTGGATTTATTATATAAAAGAAAGAAGGGGGATTTGCCAAAGAGCCGGACATGATGGGGCGTGATGCAGAGTGTGGAGCAGGGGACTCATCCTGTCTGAGTGTTTGGGAAGGAAGGTATTGCGAGGTGACTAGAAGTTACCTTGAAGGGAATAAACCTGCGTCGCCCCAGGCAGATTAAGTGTGACATCTTTTGGCATTTGCGTTGGGATGTTTTTACAAATGCTGGTGAGCAGGCACACTGGACACTCCAGCAAACCCAGACTGCTGCTTATTGGGGGCCTTATTCACAGCTGCTAATGAGTAACTGCTATTAGTGTCTTAACCCCCCGAATCACACAAGTGACTGCAGGCACCCAGAAGTAAATCCCAGGAGAGGTCCAGCCGGGGGCTCAGAGCTGCTTCAGGGTTGAGGGCTGTAGCTCTGCAGTGGTAGTTTCAGATGTCAGTCTGGCTGTGTGTGATCAATGGGAAGCCTTATTTATTGGAAACCATAGGGTTCCTTCCGTCATTAACCCTGGAGTTTCTACAAACCCTGCACTTAAACTAAAAGCCAAAACAACACCCCCAAAACCTCGCCGTAGTAAAATGAAGTCATGCTAGAACGCTCATTCCCCAAAATAGGTAAGAATATGGAAATTGATTTCAATAATTGATTCATTTATTTAGGACCTACTGTGTGCTAGCCAATGTGCTGATATTTTATTGTATTTAATCCTCCCAACTGCCATATGAGTGTTATCTCTATTTTGCAGAAGAGAAATTGAGGTTTAAAGAAGTTAAGTAACTTACAGTTGCTTGTGACTAGGTTCCAGCCCGGTGTTTCACCTCTAGGGAAGTTTCATTTTTGCTTCCATCTGTGACCACCATGGCAACGATGCCATAAAGTTCCAAGGGACCCAGCAGCCCTGAGGCTGTGGCTGGAGACTGCATCCCACAGCTCTTTATGAGGGTGGTGGTCATCCATCAGTCCCGCTGCCACTTCTGATTTCTGCAGTAAATACTCACCCCTGGAGTCCAGCACTGAGAAGGTAGATTAGCTAAGGGCAGTTTGGTCATTCCTCATTTCTTAGAAAGAATTGGCAGTAAGCCTAGCTTCTCTGCCCACAATCCTAAACCCTAAGTTAGTTCAGTTTGAATTAATTCAGTCTGGCCAACGTTTCTGAAGTATTTGCTGTATACTAGGTATGCTGCTATGTTCTGGAGACATAAAAATGATAATTTTTTTTTAGTGATGGCAAAATATTAAGAGTGACAAATAAAACCAATATTTATAAATATCATGGCATCACCTTAAGTAGATGTATAAAATATTTCCAGAACACAAAGATGAGTGTATTAATACATATATATGTAAAAAGACTGGAGGTGGGATTGGGGGATGGCCAAGGAAGGTCATAATTGGATCCCAAAATTAGAGAAGAGAGACAGAGTCATTGCAGGGACCCCAGCAGATATATACTGCCCAGGACTCAGGGAAGATGCATTGCAGGCAAGGTAGGAGGAGAGTATATGGCCATTTACCTCTGTGTACCCAGTTTCCCTATCTGTGAACTGGAAGTAATTGTGTCTGATTCATAGGGTGGTTATGAGGAATAAGTGATTTAATCTGGTCCTTTCAGGAGCATCTTGGATACACAAAGGATTAGTATGACGATCACCAGGGCTTATTGTCTCTTATCTTATTAGGTGCTTGTGGTGACCATGCACCCCTGCCAAGTGGACACTCCACTGTGTACTCTCATCTTACACTCTTGCTTAAGTCTTACATTATCACTTAGTTTTTTTCATATAAATGCTCTGAACCTCCTGTTAGATGTTAGGTTCCTCTTGGGGAGAGACAATATGTCTCTTGGTGATGTGTATGGCATGAAGTGGCTTCATACAGTGGGTGCTTCATGAATATTTATGAATGTGTGTAACGAAGTGCTGGAATGTGTTTGTTAGTGGGTAACATTCGTATCAAAAGAGTCAAAGCCAGAAAATTGGATAGGTTAATGAGTGCTGAGTGTGCAAGAGGCCAGATAAGAATGTGAAGTCAGCCTCAGCAGACAGGCAACC
>RJWT010047704.1:0-11242 GCA_004365215.1 Cuniculus paca | reverse complement strand
AACATCGGATAAAAATGAGGCTAGGGACTGTAGTCTGAAGCAGGTATACTCTGGGGTACTCAGCTGGTGCTAATGCTCTCTGTGGCTCTTGATACATACCCACTGATGGTCTGTTTGCTTCCATAGCCCATTTCTTTTGGGTTACACCTAAAATCCTTGCTTTAGCTACTGACCAACTTGGAACCATCACTCCAGCCATCTGGAGTTCTTCCTATTTCTCAGGGATTCTGCACATTCTCCTTCCCACTTCAGCCCCTTGCTTGGATAACGCCTATTCATTTATCAATGTCCTCTGAAATGCCATTTCTTCCAGGAGGATGTTCTTTGATCCACTAGAATAAATTAGACATCACTATGTATCTCTAGAGTACCCTGTATTAGATCATAAATATCTCTTATAATATTCATCATATAAATTTATGTCTGCCTCCCTTCTGGGCCTATAAGCTTTATAAAAAGCAGGAAATTTTTCTACCTTGTCCATCACTGTCTCCAGCACCCATGCTCTGTTTGCAATTATTTAAGTCAAACACATAAATCATGTCTTTAACTTGAAATAGGAGATTCAGTAAAAGGATCACTAGACTGGGAGTCTATAGAAATGGGTTTAAATTGTATTATAAGTATGGTGTGACCATTTACTTTGATCTTGTCCGCTTAATCAAAAAAAAAAAACAAGTTAAATAATACAGTTTGCTTATACGATAGTTTTTGAAGCTAGGGGAGTCTTACACCATCATAAACAGAAGAGGGATACATTGGCATCCCTGAACATGACTGCTGTCTGCAAAATGTAGCTGAAAAGACCAGCAATCAAACAGTAGGCTTTCCCACAGCAATGGGAGGACAGCCCTTAGCTGTGCAGTTGGCACTGCTCACAGGGTCCCAGCTCGGTTGCCCTGCCTCTCGGAGATGCTTGAGCCCAGTGAGTTTGCTGACTGAAGGGGCTAAGCAGCATATCTGTGTTGTTTCCTTTGCAGTCCCTGAATTATTATAATAGAATCATTTCTATTATTTTATTTATGGACCCTAAGGTTTAACCTTTGGTGCCAAAACAACCAAAACATGCATTTGTGGTCCTCTATGACTCCCATTTAAAGTGTGATAACAAAAAAATAAATAAAATTTTCAAGGTCTTCCACTTTAATCTACCTAATTATAACTCGGTGAAGCATTTGGTTTAATAACTACTTGGGTACATATATAATGTACCTCAATTATTATATTGCTGATGTCAACCCATCCTGCCTGAGTTGCATTCCTTTCTTAATTTGGCCTTAAAAAAAAAATAAGAGACTTAACCATAATAATCACAAAGCCTTAAGTAATCCAGAAAGCACACCTATACTTTCAGGCAAACCATAAAGCACCCCAAACATGTCTCTACTCTCAGGATTACCCCAAATTTTAGAACTTCTTTCTCCGTTTTTTGTGTTTCAAAACCCAAAGCTTATTTTTGTTTGTTTGTTTGTTTATCATCCACAAAGAAACTTTTATCATGCTAGGCGTGGTGGCACACACCTGTTATCCCAGCACTGCAGAGGCTGAGGCAAGAGAATTGCTGCAAATTTGAGGCCAGTCTGAACTGCATAATGAAACCCGATCTCAAAAAGACCAAAGGAAAAAAAAAAGCAAGCAAGCTAGCTTCATCCAAAGTGTAAAATTCATGATTAGTCTTTCTTTCCCCCTTTACTCTATTTATCTTCTCTGGGAACTGGAGTATGATCTCAAGAGAGTAGTTACTTCTTTAACAGTAGTTATCTGAGCTATATATAAACCAAAGAATTTTGAGCTTTAAAAAAATGTTCTAGAGAAAACCAAGAAGAAGCTAACCCCTTCCTGTGAGCCAGCGGTGATCGTGGACCGGGCCAACCCATTCCTGTGAGCCAGCAGTGGCCATGGGTCCTGGGAAGAGAACCAGGAAGAAAAAAGTGTCCTGAGGCTGGGGATGTAGCTCAGTGGTAGAACACTTGCTTAGTACCTGTAAAGCCCTGGGTTCAATTCCCAACAGTAAAAAACAAAGTTTCCTATATTACCCAACTTGTTAACTTTTGCCATGGAAACATTCTACATCATATTAAAAGGCTTCCATTAAAACTGAGCATCAAGCGTCAGGGATATAGCTCAGTGACACAGCACCTGCCTGGCAAGCACAAGGTCCCGAGTTTGATTCCCCATACCAAAAAAAAAAAAAAAGAAAGAAAAAAAGAAAACAAAAGAAAAGAAAACAAAAGAAAATTGAGCATTGAAGGATAGACAGAATATGGATTGTTAAAAAAAAAAAAACTTATTCACAGAGTGTAGTGGTGCATGAGTGTGATCTCAGCACTCAAGAGACTCAGGCAAAAGGGGATCACTGAGAGTCTGAAGCCAGTCTGGTCTACACACTAAGTTCAAGGCCAGCCTGGACTATACAGCAAGACCCTGTCTCAGCCCTTCCAAAAAAATAAATAAAAATTTTAAAAAACCTGGCAAAAAAAATTTATCCCATGTAGATTCTATTAAAGCACTCACTTTTTGGTACCTATATATAAACATAAATCATGAAACTAGATACCGGGGAGCTGGTAGAGCACTTATCTAGCCCTAAGTTCCATTCCAATCCCTGAAAAACAAATAAAAGAACAGTAGATGCTAGCCTAGCAAAACATATGTTTCTGGTCCCCAAACACATGCATGCTTGAACCTATGATATCAAATAGGTAAACACAACATAAGTCAATTACTCCCAAGTGTGGTAAGCCTGGGAATAAAAAAGATGATTCAGGAGAATACAAAAAGCAAATATCTTAAATTTTGATAATTACATGTTTATTTTAACATGTGTAGAAAGAAGAAAATCAAAATCCTGTAGTTTCACCCGTGTTGTTTAGCACAAACCTAAATTTAGGCAAATAGTAAGTTATTTCAATAAAAATATTAAAACAGTAGCATATTGCAACTCCAGGTATGACTGAAGTTGGTATAAATAGTATGAAAGTGAAGAAAGTTCAGGAAACACCAGCACAGCACTAGTCACACCTACAGTATGATTTAAGTATTGTGAGACTGTAAGGTAAACATATAAAGAAAATGTGACAGTTTGGTTCATCGGTTACATTTTAGATCAGATAATATCATTAAGGAAATAACAGTTGCTTCACATTTTGTGTATGGGCTTTTTATATTTAATTATAAGCATTCACTATGTAGAAGGTCTTCTGATAGGTAATTCTGGGGCTATGTAAATCTTTTAAAACTACTCCATTGTCTTTCTTAAAATTTTTTTTTGAAGTAAAGCTTGTTTTAAAAAGTAGCAGTTTCAACAAACATACATACACATACACACACACACAAACATACATACACATACACACATACACATACATACATACACAAACATACATACCCATACATTCATACACAAAATGAAAAAAATAGTTTCATTAATAATGTTGATGATGCAGAAAAGATCAAGAAGATCCCCTGAAATACCACTCTTCAGATATGGATTGAAATGCTAATGGGTTATTTTCTTTATACTGTAGTTATTTAAAAATGAAAATATACAGATGCTTTAATCAAGAGAACCAGAGTTCATTGAGTACATTTAGTTTTGTATGGCATTTCTCCCCCGCTTACTATTGTTTCCATTTTTCCTATAATACTATATATTTTTAAAAATATGATTTGAAGAATCCAGTGCCCTGTTTGCAATGTTCCCCTCCCAAGAGACGCATGGCTGCGTTTTGATCAATACTGCTGGGCAGGAAGGACGTTCGTGGCTCTAGGTCTGCTTCTTCCCCGTGAGCCTGCACACGCTCTTTTCTTCCCAACCATCAGCAGGATGCAAAGAATCTAGGGAGGACTGTGACTCATCAAAGCACGGCAGACCTACTAAAAGGAAAGAGTCCTACTATGGTTGGGGTGTGTTCCCCAAAGGTCATAAGAGCTAAGGGTTTTCCCTGAGGTAGTGGTACTGGGAAGTGCTGTAGGCCTTAAAGAGGTAAGGCTAGCAGGAGGTCCTGAGGTCAGGAGGTTGGTCCTATAAGAGTGGGAGATTCACTCCGAGGGGATTGGGAGACCCATCTTTTCCTTTTATTCTCTTTCCTGCTTCCTATATCTTGCTTCAACAAGTGCTCCTGCCAAGACGTACAGTTTTGACTTTCCAGAGGCCCAAACTAATGGGGTCACCTGATCTTTTTTTCAAAGTAGTGAATTTTTTGTTTTCCAGTACTGGGGATGGAACCTAGGGCTTGCAAATGTTAAGCAAGTACTCTACCTCTGAGCTACATCCCCAGCCCTGTGATCCCCTGATTTTGAACATCCAGAACTGTGAACCAGGTTAAATCTCTCTTTCCTTCCCAAGTTGTCTGTGTCATGCATTTTTGTTTTAGGCACATGAGACTGACAAACACTAACTCCTTCTCAAGTCCTCAACCAATCCATAGAACACAAGGGACTGACATGATGTATTTTTATTGTATTGAGTCCCTGAAATTTGGGGGTTGTCATAGCAGTTAGACTACCCACATCCTTTTGCATTATTCCTTTAGATCTCAAAAGTTTCCAAGCCCCGTTCCCTTGTTTTATATAGGTTTTTCTTGGATTTTACTCTAATTTTTTTTCACTTTATCTCAGATGAAGTTGAACAGCTGTTTTACCTGGTTGAGTAAATATACTAGATTTCACTTACTGCCATTTCTCAAATCCAAAGTAAGAGGGTAGGTGATTTTCTGGGAATTCCCCTCTGTAAATACAGACTAAGGGAATATCCAAGAAGGAAATGTCCAGTGGATCTAATGTTCAGAAAACAACCTGTGCTAAAAGTTCAAGTATGGGAAATATTCATTAGGAATCAAATCCCAGGCAGGTCCTTTACCACTGAGCTACATCCCCAAGCCTGTGAGTGGGGGTATTATTAATATAGTTGGAACATTGTAAGTGAGGTAACCCAGGAAAAGAGTTAAAACTGAAAAGAGCTAAAACTAAATTCTAAGTGATGCTGTTTTCTTTGAATAATTAGTGAAAGACACTGAGATTGAGTTATCTATAATACAGAAAAAGAAGTGGGAAACCACAAGATGAGAAATTTTCTATAAGAATACATTTTTTTTTGACTGATAGTTGAACTCAGGACCTCAACCTTACCAGGCAGGCGCTGTGCTGCTGAGTTATAGTCCCAGCCATATAATTCTAATATGCAGTTTAACCTATCCATTTTCTTTTTAAGTTTAAAGATCTTTTTATTTCTGGAAGTTAGGTCTTCTCTCAGTTTTACCCATATTTTCAGAGCTCTCATTTCACTTCTTGAAATATATTAGACACACTTCCTTTTATATTCTGTTTCCCAGAGCTGCAACTGCTAATGTTTCAGTGCATTGTGTTGTGTAGCTAACTGTGTCTGTTGGCTCTACCCAATGGCCCCCAATTTTGTGATTTTCACTGTGAGCAACTCGTTTTTAAGGGATGACAAGAACATAACATTTTTCAAAGTGTAAGATGAAGGAGGTTCTTTAAAAACAGATCTATATTTGCTTTTCAGATGCCTCATGACATTATTAGTCTGGGGCCACTTTTGAATAAATTCTTGGCTTCAAGGTGTAAGTGTCTATTAGGTGGCATGGTTTCTGGTTGAGAACCAGCACCAAGGTGAATTTATTAGTACTAACTTCTTCGATGATGGTATAGGTTAAGTATAATGGGAAGTTTCTCTTCAAGTAGTAAGAATAGGTTTATAGTTGTCTCTCATCTTAAGAATAAAGCCTTTTAGGGATCCTACTCTGTGAGCCTATAAGGATTTCCATTTTAGAATCCATTTATAGGCCCTGAATTATTATTTCTTTGTTCTTAAGCCCATAAACTCAGAATTTAAATTATAGATACCTCAGGTTAGCCCAAAGCCCTTAGGATAAAAGCCAGCTTTTGTGTTCATCTTATCTTCCTTTACTTGATTCATAATGATAGAATTTTTGTTTTCTTTTTACTCATGAATGCACTTTAAAAAAGTAAAAAATATTTTTAAACCTATCATTTTTAGTTGTTTTCTTAGATCAATTGATCTTGGTATTTAAACTTCTGTTGTTCCATGGCAGATTTAATCTTCAAATAATTTATTCCATTTGAAAATATACCGCATTACATAATCTAAATAACAGATGTTAAATTGTTGATTAATTTTTTACTCTTCCAGGTTACTCCAGTTTTCAAAGTAATGTGAGTTGTCAGAGCACTTGGAGCTGTTTTACAAGTTATAAATGTAACTACTTACATAGTCTAGAAGCAAAACAACAGATTATCTGAAATCATAATAGTTGAAGAAGCATCAAATACATCCATATTGTGACCTATTCTATTTACTGCTATTATTATAACCCTAATCCATGCTACCAGTCCCCTGGATATTAAAATAACCTCCCCACTAGTCTTTGCTTTTATTTCTCACCGAACCAAACCCGGAAGTCAAAGACTGGGACTCTATTTAGATGTAAGATCATGTCCCCCTCCACTAACCCATCCAATGGCTTCCAATCTGATTCTAAATAAAAGCCAGTCAGTACCATGAGCCCAGGCTCTCCCTTCTCTTTGTTAGCTGCAGCTCTCCTTTTGTCCTTCTTCTTCCTCAGATTAGTAGGAACATTCCTGCCTCTACACCTTTTCGTTTGCTACTCCTTGTGCTTGAAGTCTGCTCCCCTCGGATACTCATTGGGCTTGTTCTGTTCCTCTTCTGGTCTTGTTCAAATATTATCTTCTCAGATTATTTATAATGGAAACATTCTTCACTCTCATTCAGCAATCCATTGTATATTTCTCTACTTTATTTCTCTCCATAGCATTTGTCTCCTAATGTATCTGTATAAACGAGTTACACTTTGTGAACTCTTAGACTAATACTTGACACATGAGTGATACAGTAGTTTGTTCACCAGTAAATATACAATAATTTATATATTTTGTTTATTGTCTGACTCCATGAATACAGGGATTTTTTCTCTTTTATTTTACTGCCATATCCTCAGCATCTACAATGGCTAGCCTGTGAGACATGCTCAAGAAAACATGTTAAATAAACAGAAATGTCTATAAATACACAATAAAAGATCATAGAAAAGAATTCAATTTGTTAAAAATCATTTTATATGGTTTGAGAAATAGAAGTTATCCCAAAAGACCAAGTCCTCAAAGATCACTCTCCAAAAAGAAATGTAATTAAAATTCAAATTTCAAAACTGCAATATGCCAAAAGGTACATTTATCTAAATCACAGTACTTTGAACTTCCCTCAAGATCGGCACTCTTGGCTTCCAACTCCCTAGTGTGACTCTCCAAATACTCATTTAATATAGAGCCATGTATTCAAATAAAAGAGAAAACACATTTATTTGCTGTTCAGTTTTTAGAAAGTGACTAAAGAAAAAACGTATTTCCAACATCAGCAAGATGCAATATTGCACAGATGGAAAACAAAAACGTTCAGAATTGATAGATAACTAGTTCCTGTTCACCCTCTAATTCATGGATTATTTGGGATAATCTCTGCATAATCTCCCTTCAATCTGTTTCTAGATTTATTTGTATTCAACTCTACTTATTCCCACTGAAATGTCTACAAAGACTTGTAGAAATAGTTCACTACTATAAATAATCCAATCTTATTTAATCAAAAACAGTCGGAAGATGACTACTTCTTCGTTCTTCCCACCAGGTTGCCTAGTGGGGTCTAGATATTGCCTTGGACAAGCATAAGACCACCCCTTTCTCTTTGGTTCCTTTCTCTAGGCCTAACATTTTCATTTCCTTCCACAGGTCCTGCTTTTCCAGCAGTGCTGTGTGGTCTAGCCAAATCTCTCCTTTTTCTCTGGCCCTTTAGCTGACATAGTCTCTTTGCATTCCACTCACTGCATAAAAGTTATGCTGTAAGAGATTATGAGTACTATCAAGGCAGAGGTTAGTTTGTCTAGTAGGTATCAGATTCTCACATTAAACATTGTGAGAGTGGGCATAGCTGGATAACCAAGATCTCTGGAGGATGTGATAATAAACTGACAGCTGTTTGAAACTGCCTGCTCAGTGATGCAGAAATTTATATACACAAACTATAATGGAGAGGTTTATATGCACAACTGTAGTACAGATTTTCAATTTTGAAGATTTTCTGGTCATTTAACCATTTTGCTTAGAACTTGAGTCTTTCTTCTGTGAATTCATAAAAGCAAATTGGAGTCTAGATAAATCTTCCATTTTCTATATGGCAGGGTAGGTTCTCTGGCCCTTTTATTGAAGAAACTCTACGCATTCCACTCCTTTCCTCAATGCCATGGTTGAAGAGATTATCAGTATAACAAGAAACAGGCTAATTTGTCATGTAGGTAACAGGTTCTCACATTAAAGACCATGCGGTTCTGGGCAATGCATAATCCCTTCAGTGAGTAGACAGTTTCCAGCAGCTCTCTGTGTATTATCTAGAAATTATAGTCCTTAACTTGGTCAGATAAGATGTTCAACAGTATTCTCTTCTTTCCCAGCTCTTGTAGAGGGGTTAAAACCACCTATCTTAAAATATTTCTATAAAATATTTAGATATTCTTGCCTTTTAAGACACATCCTTTTTTGTTTTCCACATTACTAGAGATTAAACCCAGGGCATTGTGCATGCCAGTCAAATGCTCTAGCACTGAGCATCTCCAGGCTTTTTCAGAGACCGTCTCACTAAATTGCAGTCTTTCTACCTTAGTCTCTGAGTAACTGGGATTACAGGCATGGACCACCACACCCAGCTTAACTCATAAGTATTAAAGAATGCTTCCCAGCTTCTCTATGCCTGAACCAGCTAGCAGCATAAAACATACTTTCACCTTGTCACTCTTTCAAGTACTGAGCAGGTACTGTCAACATCCTAGGAATACAACGCCAAATGAGAACAAGGTCCTTTCCTTTAAGAAACGTATCTAACGGAGGTGACAACAGAACAAAGAATTACAAGTAGAAGTCTCTACGATCAGAGAAAAAAACTTACAGGATGCTCTGACAGCATGACTCAGGGACTCCCCAACCTGGCAAGTGGTTGGGACTTGAAGAGAATAAGAGACTTCTGAAATAACTGATGTATAAATTGAAATTCGATGGACTGTTAGGAGTATAGAGAGACGGTGTTGGTGTAGAAACTATCAAGTGTCCTCAGGAAGGTCTAGAAGTGAGAAAAAACCTGACCTGTTCCAGGAAAAGAGAAATCAACAGACTATAGCTTAAATTTGAAAAGAGGAGAGCATGGACTAGCTAGAAGGCTTGGAGATAAGCAGAGGGAAGCTCACAAGTCTTTTGTAATACTTTGAGGCGTTTGGGCTTGATTCTAACAGTAAGGGAAAACTACTGAAGAGGGGTTTCAAGCAAGAGTGGCAAGAGATAAAATCTGTCTCAATCACCTCTTAAGTAAATGGTTAAATCAGAAGAGCACTTTGAATTACAGGGGTCCAAAAACAGTACTGAATTATGAAGAGGTTGTATTTTACAGTCTAAAATCTAACAGAGCTTTTAAATAAGCATTTTTGCCTTCAAAACACTCTAGGAGACCATTAGCCTCATCAAATGGAAGCCCTTGACAACAGTCTTTTATTCCAGATGAGTACAGAATTATCCATTAAACTTATGATGGAAATAGTAATCTATGTCAGAAAAAAAAGTACAGCTTGACTTCATAGTATTTTACATGAGAATACACATTTTATGTCTGAACTATATATTAACATCATAAGTCAACCTCAGGATTTCAGTATTGGGAGGGATGTTAAAGATCATTTGTCCCAACATCTTTTTATAGATGAAGACAGGGTACTTCTTTACAAGATAATCATAAATAAGCGATTATTCATGATTTGGATTCTTTTTGAAGGATTTTGGCATCATAACTGACTTTTCACAATAGATAAAAGACAAGTAGTCCTGCTCAGATATTTAATTATCAGCATAGTTAGCCTCCAAAATGGCTTCCAATGGTCCCTGACTGTTGGTGTTCACATCTTTGTGTGGTCCTGTCACTTCTCAATACTGTACCAGTCTGTGCGTTTTGAGCCCATCCTTCTATCTTTCACACAGGAAGAAGTCAGCCTGCTGACTATGATATTACGCTATGAACTCAGTCTGATGCCTATCTCTCTGGAGAAGCCACGTGATAAAGAACTGAAGGCTTCCACCATCCACCAGTGAGGAACTGAGGCCCTCCTGCTGGTAATGTGAACAAAGTAGGAAGCAGACTCGCCAGCTCCAGTTGAAGTACAACTGGACCTGGCCTTAATCACAGCCTGGGAAGACTCTCATGAGAAAATGTTGGCCAGAAATGCTCAGCTAATGAAATAATATAGGTTTGTTGTTTCAAAGTGCTAGATTTTGGTATAATTTAAGATGCAGTAAGAGAACAGACATGATGCAACATATTAACGCAGTATGCATTTGCTGATGTCTAAGTAATTCTTTTCAAAACAGTGAAATACATTTTGACTTTAAACTATAGCTAGTGGTCTTCTTTGAAGAGATGATTACATAGTTTACACAATAGGTAATAGGATATTGAACAGTAATTTATAAGCTGTGTTTTTGGCAATCGTTAAAATTGAAATCTGTCTACAAACAGAAATTGGTCATGACTCCATGACTATGTTTTAGTTTAAAAAAAATAAAATAAATAAAAAACTTGATATAAAAATATGAATTTAAAGCTATCAAGTTCTTCTTAGTTCTGAGTAGCCCTTGCAGGATATAAGACAGGAACAAAGCCATCAGTTGATAGTGATGACCCTGTGTAATTAAATAACCTTCACCAGTGTTATCCTTTAAAGGACAACATTCAGGTAAGTAAGGATAGCAATTGAAGCAGTACCGATTTTTCTTTTTAAATTTCATCTTATCTTTGTAGTCTCGGTCCAATTATTCACTTGGTACTCCATCAAAAAAATAGTTGAGCCTTTTCTACAACCCGGACACAGAGATAGACTAATAAACTAGATAGGTAAGTCTCCAGTCTCTTGGTGTGGAAAAAAAAATTAAGCAATTACAACACAGTGGTAATTATAAGAGAAGGAAAAGTAGAGGCTCCAGTGGAAGTACCAGGCTGGGTACCTATGCCAGTACAGTGATGGGAAGGGATATGGGAGAGAATCTAGAAAAAACTTTTTGTAACTGACATCTAAGTTTAATGTTAAGGCATCAGAAGATATTTCAGGCAAAAAGAACTCCCCAGACAAAGGGCCAAAGGCAAGCAAGTTGCATT
>RJWT010047703.1:0-11286 GCA_004365215.1 Cuniculus paca | reverse complement strand
TATTATTTCATTTGTATTGACCCCTGCTTCTTCATTGATACCTATCACTCTTAAATTATTTCTCTTTGAATCGTCTTGCAGCCATTGAATTGTTATTTCCTGGTTCCTGGTTATTTTTTAAAAAACTTTCCTTTCACGATCGCTAGCTGCAATCCTGTCTTCAAGGTCTGAAAGTCTATCTTTCGTCTGTTTTGAGAGGTTTTTCCAGCTTTTGATGGACTTCTTAATTTCCTGGATATCTTTTTGGATCTGTTTCATGCATTGTAATTCCTTTCTATATTGTTATTCAAGGTTTCCAACATTTTCTTATGCTCTTCTTTTTTATCTAAGTCTTCTTTAGATATGCGTAGAAATTCTTACATTATGTTTTTCACTTCTTCTTTCACCTGAGATATTATTTCTGTTCTGATTACTTTTACAGTCTCATGAAGCTGTTTCTTTATTTCTGTTGCTATCCTCTCGGAGATTTGAGGTGTATGACTTCCATTTTCTTCCATGACTGTATCTCCCAGATTTGTTCTGTGTGGGCTGGAGGTCTGAGATTGCCTTTTGCTCCTTCCTCTTGTCATTCTCCTGGGTTCCTCCCAACAAGCTGGTTGTAGGGTCCCAGGCACTTCCCACAATGGCTGCCCCTCCAAGGTATAGGGGAAAGGGACAGGCACCTGGGTTCCTCTGACCCCAGGTTTACAGGGAGGTAACATGGTGTGAGGTGGGCTTCTCCAGACCTGTGCAGCTACACTGGGACTTTCTCAATGGCCAGGAGTAAGTGGTGGAAGGGCTGCTTCTCTCAACCTGTGTGTCTACACTGGGACTTCCGCAGTGGTGACAGGTACACAGGGGTGTGTTTGTCTGATTCTTCCATTGGGTGATGGCTGCCTGAAGGAAGCAAGGGCCTCCAATGATGGCCTGCAGGTGCACGTGGCTTACCTGGGTGTGTGTCCCTGGATGGCTGCCAGGAAGCAAGCCTCCTATTGTCGGCAGTCAGAGGGCAGCAGTGGATCTGCCTTTTCTCTCTGCCATGGTGCTTGCCCACAGGGAGCTCCTCCCTGCGGATGGGATTGGGGAGCAGAAGTGGATGTTCTGTTTCTCTCTGCTGCACTGCCTGGCCACCTACTTTTTAATACAAATGCCAGTTAAGAGAACTTTAAAATGACCACTTGCAAAACTTAAAGTATAGGTTTTTGAAGGTCAGTACAGAAAACCAACACCAAATTAAAACTGAAGTTCACTGTGTGCTGAAGTTAGCCTCTCAACAGAAAAAGTTCCAGAGAACAAGGATAAAACAAACTGCTCACTTTCAAAGTAGGTCAAAGTGAGTGGTAATGGAATCTACCTGTTTTCCTAGAGTTCATAATGAAAAGGGATGCACAAGAATTTCCCACCCACTGTGTGTGGAAATGAGAAAGAATTGCATGATGGGTTTTTTGAGTCCTACCCAATGAATTAGCTCAGATGTAAAGAGAGACTTCAGTAGGAATGGACTGAAGCATACCACCAGTAGGAACAGGATTGAGAAAGTAGGTCCTTTCTGAACACAATGTACCCTCTAATATCTACTGAACTACATGAAAGAGAGTCCTACAAAGAAACTTGTTAAGATCCCAATAAGTTGCACAATGCAATAGATTCAACCAAAGATACTTTTATTTAGGGGTACCAAATTTAACTAGTAGCATAAGGTTAAGAACTAATTTATTTCCTACTTCTCTTCTCTCCCTATGCATTCACCCCAGGAATTATCTTTGACAGGAAATTAACTATCCTTGAAGAGCCAAGACAAATCGGAAAGATGTAAAACTACTAATAATGCTATAGTTTGCCAGTTTGTAGACAGTTGGAGATGGGATAGAGAAAAGTATTTAACACAGAGCATATTTGGTTCTTTATTATAAAGGGTAAGGTAATTTCTGTATCCAGAGTATGTTTGTTACTTGAAGTAATGTTAGAGTTGTCAGTTACTTTTGTCAAAATTTAAAAGCCCTGACACCTGATAAAATTTCCTTTCAGGTACTGAACAACTCAACTAAAAAGTAACAAGGACAAAATAACAAGGATCAATATAAGTTAAAAAGAAAGATGTGTTTATCATAATTCATGTATTATGTATTTCTGACAAACCAGTTAGAGTATAAGTTATAATTTATTGTTCAAAAATGTTATAGATGATTTACATTTTTTTTAATTTGGTGCTTTTTATTTTAAAAAGGAAAGAAATCAAAAGAATCTACTTTACTAATCATGACAACATTAAGTAATAACTTGTGAAATTGTCATAGAAGGAACTTTTGCCAAGTTCTATAGATAAAAAAGAAAGGGTGGGTATTTAATATTCAGTCAAAACTCCATACAGTTTTATGATATTGAATTGTGGATCGCTACAAATCTCATAATGATATAATCTCTGTAGTTCTTATCAGAAGTCCCTGCTATTCCAATACTGAATCCATGCTCACAAAACTGAGTATGCTGTTAAATGAGGAGTAGTAACTAAAACTAAACATTTTGTTTAACCTCGGATATTTTTCTTGACTTACTTCATAAAAGATAGAGACAGATCTAGAAAAAAATGGATAATTTCACAATATGAGGAAATAAAAGGAAAAGAAAATGGACATCAGAACTGTGTTTAGAAAGGGAGCTAAGAAGAGAAGAGATGCTAAGTAGTTTAATGCTGAGGTTTTCTTAGAACGTCTATACTCTCTATACGTTGCTATATTTTTCTTTATTTTTTCAATATACTATGTCTAAACATCATCTTTTGTGTCAACTTTATGCCCAATGTCCTGGATTGCTATCTAAATTGCATCTTTTAGTGTTAAAAATGTACTGGTTACCTTGAAGCTTATTAGGGAAAGTTTTTTATTTCTTAACACACAGTCACATCTCCTGCTCTTCAGTCTGTCCTCTACATTGTGAGCTGCAAGATTACCAACCAAACCTACAATATTAATGGCTTTTTATTATATATAGTGCTTTAGTCTGTTAGAGAACAGTATCATTAGGAAAATTATTTCCATAGGCATTTTCTTCTATCTCTAACTTTACTTGATAGATTTAAATATTTAGAAATTAATCTTTTCAGCAATGATCATGTTCAATGTTAAAAACAATGAGTTTTATATCTCCATTCCTTTTCACAAACATAGAAGTCCTGATATATATTGAAAAATAGTTTGTAATGGTCAAGTATAGAATGCAAAATTTAATAGATTGCTAAACATAGTATCCACCTGAAATATATTACTGTAATTTGTAAAACACTTATATCATATGGTTTACTGAATTTAAATTTCTCCATTTACACATTAAATGTAAAATCATATGCAATTATTAGCTTCTATTTTAGGTTCTTCACGAAAAATCTATCATTAACTGTCTTCTGAGTTTATAAGTCATAAACTCTGTAACTACACTCAGAGAAATTTAGTTTATTGCCTCATCATCTTTATTGCCAGTTTTCCCAACAAAAACTTGTGGTAAACCATCATATGCAAAAAATCTGTCTCCAAGAGCCATTTGCACTTCCACATATACAATATAATCCACCTAAATCTCAACACATTATCTTAATAATTAGTAACAGAGTTTTCTTCCTCTTCATCATATCCCTAAACTTAGGATCCATGTAAATGTATCTTCTCTAAATTCTGAAAATGTTAGAAATATTGTGAGCATATTTATAAATAAATACAAATTGGAGACTCCTAAGGATTCAGTGAACTTCGCATTTTGGTAAGAATTCAAGCAAAGATTGACTAGCATGGACTATAGATGCTGTTGTAGCGTTTCAGCAGTTATATTAGCAGAACCCTAGAATCCTAGTACATATCAGTCCTTTTCATCCACAGAGAATGACAATATGATGTTCTGATGCAGCTATTATGTTATTTAAGAATGTGGTAATCACGAGGGAGAGTTGGTGAGTCACACAAATATAAGCAAAGAATTCCTGAGGCAAAATAATAATGCTCACTCTAAAATTGTCCGAGACAAGGGGTGTTCTATTTGACCATCATGGGCAGTCTCTTCTGCTACTTCACATCATCTGCAATTTGGAGTAGCTCGTATGATGGGAAAATACAGTGGTAATGGTAATAAAACAGAAATGTTGTGTTGGTTCATGGACGAATTCCTCTGGGCAAATGCAGTGGGAATTGTGAGAGTAAAATGGCAAGTCCCTGACTCATAGCACACTTGCTAGTAAGTCGTACTCCTACCTTTGACAGGGGCTTGTGGCACCTACCACTTACATTGGTGTCCATCAAAAGAGCAGCCACAATGACCGAGTTCTGCTTCTTTCTGCATTATCTCAGAGGTGAAAACTCAGCATTTCCACTCGATTAATTCCCACATTTATCCATTTCATGGATATCTAGAGCTGCCCTCCCAAGTTATTCAAGTAACCTTTCAAGGTACCAATCTTTTTATTTTATTTTATTTTATTTTATTTTATTTTATTTTATTTATTTATTTTTGAGTGCTCTGGGTTCATGATTACTTTTGTTGTAGGTGGTTTTCCCCCATTTCATTTCCCCCAGAAACTGTGTATTTTATTTTGTGGTACACAGTTCTGTAGAATACAAGATGCTTTAAGAATGCAGGTATTATGTTGTAACAGAAACACTTGTGCCCTCTGCAGAGAAAATGAAGGGTACAGACACTGGTATTATTTAATTATATGATCAAATCTTCTTGTACTGATTTTTTCTGATAATTATGAGGTATCCCAATCTGAATATTCAATTCTTTTTTTTTCTCTATTTCTCAGGAGAAATGATTTAATTTACATTTTTTTGTGGAATATATATATTATGGGACATATCCCATAATCATGTATAATCACTAACAGATTCTGATACTGAACTGGTAGGAAGAAAATACCACATTGTGAGGTATGTATTCAGCAGTGACTACCATCATTCAGTTTTAAGCCACCCTTCTATAGGTTCATCTAGCCCTTTGAAACGCCTAATTTTTGTATTTCAACACAGTGGGCGAAGATCTTGAAGCAAATCCAAATCAGAGTTTCTGATACAAATTTTCTTCCCTAAGAGATGACATTTTTGCCTCCATGTCAAAAGGTTGTTGTAAGCATATCACATCACAGAACCTGCTGCATAGAAACGCATGATGAGGTGTGCCCATTATTATTATTTACTGTGAACCAAGCACTCAAGTCATGCCAATCTCTTTCCACCCAAATGCCTAGAGATTTGACAGAACTTTAAAAAGTACAAGGGGAAAAGAAAAAAAGAATGTATTGTTATTTTCAAATTTTATTTTTTTCTTGGGACTTATATTTGCTTTAGCTTTATATATCTCACCTCTAGTGTATTTAACAATAAAGAAAAACCATTCTGCAATATTGCTGAAGAGGAAAAACAATGTAAGTGATAAGCCTGCATGCATTCTATCTTTAGATGATATTCTCAGAGAGTCCAGGACACCTCCTAGGGTTGTCTTATCAGTAGAATTTTTATGCTGTCTTACTGAAAATTGCATTGTAATATTAGTGTTAGAACCAAAGGGATAGGCGGAATGGAGATATATTGGACAAAAGTTGCAAAGTATTGGTTATGCGCTATAAGGTTTGGAGGTTTACCATAACATAATAACTATAGGTAAAAGACCTATGCTTATCCTAGTCAAGGAGAAAACCTTTACCTCGAGTATTGACTTTCAGGGTAAAATGTTTTGGTTAAGAAATTTTTCCCATGTCTTTAACAAATCTGTTTTCCATTACCTGCCTGGAAACAGCAAGCATAGCTTCACTGTAAAACTGTCATTATGAAAAGATTATAACTTCTGAAGAAAATTTAAGAGGCAAACTAATCATTATACTTTTCTGGCCTCCAAATCTACAATTCTGAATTGTAAAATTCTGAATTATTCTGAATTGTGGAATAATGTGGGCTTCATAAGTAATTATGTGTATGAGTTGGGAAACAATTAGTCATACTTATTTTCTTCAATTGTATCAGTCACGTACACCACCTCTCAGTGCAGAGAAAAACTCCTGAAATGACTTATACAAAATGTCTTATGGACTATAAAAAAAGAAAGATCCATAATCATTTTAAAATCTCAATGATTTGTAAATATGAAGTTAATAAAAAATGGTCAAGCTAAGAAGAATTAATAAAGTAGTGTGAATACGCAGTATAAATAGCCAGTAGTGAGTAAGGCATATATTTTATTTTTTTCCCACCATACTTTTAAAAGCTTCAGTGCTTCAGGAAAACATAGTGGGCTACTGCCACCCAGAGATTAAACAGAAAAAGTGGGTCATCTATACTACTTACCTGCCAATACCATCTCTTGAATATGACAGTTCTTCTAAAGTTCATTCATTCAGCCATAAAAATCATTTCCCCATCCTATATTTGCTGCATCCCTTGCTACTCTACACTCACATTGTGCCCTTCTTGTCAGTTAAATGAAAACATTATGTTACCATCCTCCCGATCCCCTGGGATATTTCCTGAGCTAAGCACACTTAAGGAGAAAGTGGTGTCTAAAGTTTCTCTAATTTCCATCCTCACTTCCTTACCAATCCTTGATATATGATGCCTGAAACTGGTGATTTATCAATTTTGATAGTCTCTAACCTTTTAAGAACTCACAATGCAATTCTTTCACTTCCTAATGATTCAGTTTTTTCCCATAGAGATCTAATTTATGTAACATCTAATCTTTATAATTTTCATAAATGTCAAGAAGGAGAAAGTACATTACTAGCTGTTATATTATTTCCATAGCCATTTTTTGGCCATTTCATAGCCATACATGTTATGATTTTAACCATATTTGGCAATATGATTGGTAAAATCATAGATATTTAATTTATGTTTTAACCAAGCATTTTATTGTACTTTGTATTTTTAATTTAATTAGGATTCCCCTCTGTGATTTCCTCTGAGATGAAGATGCTTTTCCTTTGCAGTTTTTGTAGCATTCTTTTGGTGTTTCTTAATTTATCTCCCTTTTACTTAATTTACCTACCTTTTGTTTGGCACTGTCCTGGAGTATATTATATGAACATTGAGGCTAAGTGTTCTTCAAACATCTTTTATTTTTTGGCAATTAAATATCCAAATAAAAGGCTTTGCTCACCATCCCTTGAGCAAAAACACAGAGATAATCTCCAAGTCTGGCACAACAGTTGTAAAATTACCTTGTTCTTATCAGACAACATTTAATTCTGGAACCATTCTTTGAACAAATACCTACATGTTTTTTGTTATCAGGACTATATGAGTTCCCACTGGAAATCATGCACTGATATAACAATTCTCCCAAGATACCACACGAGCATTTTATATCTGATACACTCAGGCTGCCTGAAACCACAGAATATTTACAAAGACATACTGCAGGCATGAAAAGGCATAATTGAGTCTAGACGTTATCAACATAATTTTGTTACCATGAAACAATTGACTGAATTACAAGTAAGATTATCAGAAATAGAAGAATTGCTCTTCTCAGAAATTAGAGATGCAGGGAAAACTTTACTTTCCTGACTCTATTCCTTTTACCATGGATCGATCGATGTTCTAAAGTATCCTGTAAAGGTCAGTGCCTCTGACAATCTACTCATTCTGATTAGGAATGATATTGCTCAACATACCTGCGTAACTTAGGTAAATTTCATTAATTGTGTTACATTTCTCATCCTTGGACTACAGACTCACTCATTCCAAAGAATTATTTGCTTCATTCTGCATGGTATCATAGCATTTGTTTCATAACTTTGGCACTTATGGTATGGCTAGGAAAAAAAGTGTGTTTTGAATACATATGCTTATATGTCTGAATAGATTGTGAGTTTTTAGAAAATCTAATATTTTCTGTCTCCATGAATATTACTCTCCATTGAATTATGCGAACCATAAACCTCAAAGTCACTCTTGACAGCTTCTCCTTTACCATCTCCCTTTGCATTTTACTTCTTTTTTTCTATTTTACTTGGTCAATATTTCTAGTCTTTTCAGCATTCACTCCAATTTCCCACACCTTACTTTAATACAAAACATCAGTGCCTCAAGTGGGTTTAGGCATAGCAAACTGAAGATGATTAAATTAAAAGGCAGGTAAAATATGAATATACTTAAAGGAATTTTGTTGATGAGAAAAACCAAAAGAGGAGAAGGCGTTAAATCCCAGAATTTCTACCCATTATGATTATTCTGTGAAGCATGAAGCTGGCCTTCAAAAACGTATCCTTAATCATACTCCCTCACAGGAGATATCTTTAGAATGAAAGGTGTTCAATTGGCATTATTTAGCCTATCAAAAAACACTGAACATTAACTATGGAATATAGACTATTATTTAGAAAAGAAGAAAGATGCCTTTGTCCACCATGGCAGGAAATGTTTGTGGAAATAAAAGAATGATCATGATTTTAACATTCCTGAATTTTTCTCTAAGGAGTCTCTTGATATTATCAAGTTTTCTCACCTGCGGCTGAACTATAGTCTGAATCGAACATTTTTCTTTGCTAGTCAGAGATCCCAGGATGGATAAGACTCTGATTTAGAGAGGCATATCCTCCAAATTGGGAAGAAAGAGGCATAAAGCATTAGCTATTACATTGTTTGAAGGAAACACATATAAACAAGTACTTAGGATTATCAAAAAGTTGTAAAATATTCTGTCACTCCTCCATTCATTCCGCATAGGTTGTGTCTAAAGAAATCTCCCCAATTGCAGTTACATTCTCTTTCCATTAAATAAACAAAAGAGAACATGTCAAGAACTACCAAGGCCCATTTAAAACATCTGAGGTTTCTCCTGACTTCAGTTACACTAGGTAGAATAAATAAGCTACTGCTTGCAGAGTAAAATGATTTAATGCCAAATTTATATTTAATGTTTTAAGACTGATTAGCAGACAGCAAGTAGAACAAAAATATTAAGAAGAATATTCCTTTGAATATTGAAAGCCAAGTGAATGTTCTTTAAAAAAAGAAGTTGAGAATAGAGTGTTACAAGCAAGAAAGTACAATGGAAAAACATGGACTTTCAAAATAGATGGTGTTGAAAGTACCAGAGAAAAATGTGTAATTGGAACCAAATACAAATTGATCTAGAGATTGGAGAAAATGATGAGAGATGAGATTGGACTAACTTAATAAATCAGGACCAGATTATAAAGGGCTTTATACGGCATATTAGAGTGTTTTAATTCCATCATGTAATCAAGGAGCTAAAGGAAGATCTTAAGCAGATTTTGCTTTTAGTAAGATTACTATGATAGCACTGTGAAGTTTGAACAGAATGGAAAAAGTCTAGTGAGAGAAAATTCTACAAAGGTATTTTTAAACATCATGATCATGAATTGAGAGTAGTAGATGCAATAAAGAATCATGAAGCAAAATTGCCAGGATTTGGTGACTGGTAATGTATAATTTGGAAAGTATGAAAGATTAATATCTGTGGGACTTATAGTTTGTTGATGAATGAAGATGCGACTAACTGAAATAAAGAATACAAAAAAAATTTTGGCAGGTCTTGATAATGAGAAATCATTAAAGGTTAATTTGATATTTGACAAAACTTGAGGTATGTTCAAGAAGCAATTAATTGACCTAGTAATATTAGTTGAGCTTGAGACAAAAAGTATTGACTTGAGAGACATCAACACATTAAAGATAATTGAAAGCATTCGATAAATGAAATTATCTTGCAATATATTTGTATCTATGTCTGTATCATTTGTATCTATATCATCTATATCGATATATATGTATAGATTTGTTGGAAGCTTGTGAATTTCCAACAGGTAAGGAGAAAAGATCAGCAAAAAGAACTGAGTAATAATGGTTAGAAATTTTAAAAAAGTCAGAAGAATCAAGAGATAACTATCTCAGAAACAGAAGATGGACAATAAGAGTAAAAATTAAAGCTAGAAATCAAATAGTGTTGAAAACAGGCTACCAATTTAAGTGTTTCTGTAAAGTAATGGAGGTGAATTAAATAATAGATATATAGGTGTGACAATTCATTAGAATGTTACTTGCATGAGAACTAGACATATAGTATCATAATTTGGGTAACAGTCCAATGTAATGGTGTTTTGGAGAAAAGAGACTCTATGTAATACATAAATTAATCTCTATTTCTCAATTCCAAAATAGATGGAGTGGCATCATGTTGATTGTGAGTCAACTTGCCTGAATCCTGCCTTAATGCTGCCATTTCTCTTGGGTTTTGGTCTTAATGGATATGTAATTACCACAGCAGGAAAAAAAATGATTTAACGTTATAATTAAGATACCAGTGTAAAATTTTAGCACACCTAAATGAATGGTATGGAAAATTTACTTTAAATAATACTTGGTCTACTAAAACAGTCCCATAATGAAAGAGGTGATATCATTTTCCCAGTCTTACACACCTACAATTTTGAAACTGAATTTAATATTCAGAGAAGTTATACATTCTCACAGTGCAGGGTAATCTGACCCAAAATAAGCCTGAGAAGGCAACCTTATTAGATGAAGAACTTTTGAAAGTCATATATAACTGTCTAAGACTACATGAAAATGTTAGTTACTTAAACATCAGTTAAAAAAATGGACTAACTTAGCTCATTGTTCCCACTTGTTCAGGATAAAATAAAAAGGAGAATAGACTTCCTCAGTGAGGAAAAGATCCTACCAATTTAACTTTTTTTTCCAATTTAACTTTTGATACAGTTACTTATATTTCCATTTATTTAATATTCGTGTTTTGGAGAGTCACCTAGTTGGATGACTAGTTTAAAGTAGAGTCACCTAGTTGGATGACTAGTTTAAAGTAGAGTTGTTGCTTTCAGCCAATTATTACTGACATTCAAGGTATGACTTCCATTTAGAAAATCTATAAAATTATAAAGGTGGTTTAAAGCTGCATTAAAATATTTTATGGTATACGTTTATTAAAAATAACAAATGATGTGTTCCATTTGAGAAAATAGAATGAAATGCACTATTATTTCACAATAGTGTAGTCATATATATTTATCTACAATATGAAACTTTGTGGATTTACTCATATTTTTCTAAAATAATTATAAATAGAAGAAATTACACATTCCCACATCTAAATTTTAAGTAAATCTTTTTAAGATGGAAGTTGACAAGTTAATTTATTAATTCTGTGACATAAGATAGAACAGCAATTTATCTTTTGGTAATAATTCTACTCAAATGGATGAACAATTTGTTCAGTTCTTAATTATAGATGAAATAGTGATATCATTAAAATAACTTTAAATGGATAATCTAAAGGTCATTTTAA
>RJWT010047702.1:0-11267 GCA_004365215.1 Cuniculus paca | reverse complement strand
CTTTAATTTATTGTGAAAATAGTGCAGTCTTGAGAAAACTCGTATGTTATTTTGAAGAGACAGAAGGAAAGAAGCCAGACAAATATTTTGCAAGTAATGTAGTCACATAGAAAGATAAAATAATAGTTTTTAATTATGTTTATGGAAATGTCTCTAAAATATTGTCTGAATGAATAGAATTTTGTTAACAGATCTGATAGTATACCATTCTTAATTTGAGAAAGTATAGTTTGTGAACCAAGCAAGTATTTCTTAACATACCAAAAATAAGCATGAATGATTATAAGCTTCATAATATCTGTGTATGATGAGTTGAAGAGCTTCTAAAGGTATGAGTGACTAGATATTGAAAACACATATCTATTGCAAAAAGGAAGTTAAAATTAATAGTAAATTTTGATTTTTAATATTACTTGTAGATATTTTATCAATGGAATAGAAAAATTGCAGATTTTAATCAGACGTTACTAAGACAACCTAGCCAAAAAATGTTAATTTACTCAGTGAAAGGCATTAAAATAAGATAAAATATATAAAAACATGTAAAAAATAAATTCAACTAGAAAGTTGGTTTCATTTCAATTATAATATTCCATTTAAGTTAAATAGCATAGTCATAATAGTTAAAATACATTTGATAAGGAAAAATTTATGTAAATTCATGCTATCTAAAGAAAATTTCACTTAAATGTAAATATAGGAAAAAATAAAAGAATGGGACTTTTCACCACACCACTACAAAAATGTTAACAAAAAGAAAGTTGGATAACGTTCATTAACATCGGAAAATGTGAATTTTAGAAAATTGAAAAATTGCAAGCAGGAAAAGAAGCAGTCATCTAGACTGTAAGACATAGCAACCCTGAACAGGCATTTACCTAAGAATACAGCTTACAGGTACGTGCAACAAAATAATTATTAGAAAGAAAAGATTAATCAAGGCATATCCAGTTTTAGCTAGATACTTCAATTCTTCTTTAAGTAACTGATTAAGTGATAAAAATATAATGCACAAAGGAGACCTAAAAAACACTATCATAATATAGCCTAAATAATAAAACTATAAAGAACATAAAATATCTTAAGAATTTATGGAACAAATAAAAATAACTATCAAGGCAAACATAACCCAAGCATAGTGTCTTGGTCACTTTTCTCTGGTTGCTGAGACAAACACCTGACACCCAGAATTAGGGAAGAAAAAGTTTATTTAGCTTACAGTTTCTGTGGCTTTCAGTCCATAATCAGCTGGCTCCAAGGCAGGGTGGCATGGCACTGGGGCAACACTTCAAGGCAGCAGCCAGAGCAAAAGAGGGCAGCCGTTCACTGCGGCTGCAAGCGGCAAGAGCAAACTGCGCCAGAAGGAAAAACATGCCCCCATTCCGACCCTACGTTGTATGTCGGCTCCACCCCTGGGCGGGTGCAGAACTCACACCGCCAATCTTAGTGCTACAGAACGAGTCAATCATAAACATTAGATTCAGCCACTTCCATGATTACATGAGGCTTGGGGGGGCCATCTATATACAAATCTTAACACAGCAATTCACATTTTAAATACGAACAGTATAATGATATCAACTAATATATGGATGATTTATATCAATATTGTTTTAAAGAATATCTGATCACTTTTCATAAGAACACATAAAATGTAAACTTAAATAGGACTTTTTCAATATATAAAAATGATAGAGTATAAAAATCCTAGAAAATAATGAGTTAGAAATCTATAAATCCCATGTAGAAAATCAAAAATAAACTTTATCTAAATTAAAATGAAAATATATCATGTAAATATAGGTAGGATGCATCTAAGTCAATGGCTAAATATAAATTTACAACATAAATTCCATGTATAGAAAAGATAACACTTTCAAATCAATAATGTGAAATTTCATCTTAAGAAACTAGAAAAGATGAACAAATTAAATCCAAAACAAACCTGGTTCAAGATTGACTATTTAATGGTAAAGATGGAAAAATGTCTCAACAAGATTGGAAACATAATAGTAGTGCTCTTCTTGCTACAGTGATTCAACACAACACTGGATTTTCTGTTAAATGAATAGGCAAGTAAAATAAAAAGCATAAAGATTTGACATAAAAATTAACAAAAATGTATCTCTACTTATACACAGCATGAATATCACAATAGTCTACTGCTTATGTTAACAGAATCAACATCTCTACATTTCCAAGAACAGTAAAGCTGTCACTAAAAAGGCAGCATATTTAGTCCTTTCTATTACCCATACCATGATCTGAAATTTCATAGATGTAGTCAAAATCAAGAGTTCACTGAACATAAACAAAAAGCTAAAGATAAAACTTTAATGGAAACTCTTTCATTAGGGAATAAGTTCTATTAGAACATTTTGGAAATTCTTTTTTATTCCTGTAATGCAAGATTTGCAGAATGTCAGGGGAATTCTTTCCTGTATTTCTTAATAAAAGAGTGAGTCATGACTAAAGATTTTCAGTACTGGGTGCTTTTTACTGTAGAGGTCTCCTTGTGAAAATCTATAAAGGAAAGAACTTTGAGTTATGTAGAATAATATTATTGCTTTCCAAAGATCTTCATGGTAGTGATGTACAAGTGTGGGTAACTGAAAGAATCTCCTTTCTGTTTCTGAAAGAATGCTGCGTACAAGCTATCAAAGGTACAATCTAGCAAATGGAACATTTTCAGTGATTAAGAATATACCTGACACTATATCTAGGCTTTCAACTACTTTGAAAAGCTTTGACCTAAGTTATAATGAGCAAAATGTCTATATAGCGTGAGCAGTTGAGAGGTGTTATGTAAGGGATGATGCTTCCTACCCATATCTGTAAAAGCATATTAGCTAGACAACTTTAAAATAGATTCACTGCATTTTTTGTCTGCTTAAATTTGATCCTCTTACAATCAGAAGAAGCAGATATTTCCTACAAGAAACATATCACAAAACATTACTAAAGCTTTAGATTAAATATAGGTAATAGTCATCAGCATATATAATAGAATTAATGAATTAGCTTTATTTATGGAAAAATGTACATAATGCAGAAGTAAAAATATATAAATCTTAACACCTTTTTTGTACATCAAACTACCTCTATTCACACTGAGATATTAGGAGATAGATTAGAGGCAACTATACAAAAATATTTATTTAGTTTTTCAATGTAGGTTTTTACATCTAGAACACTTGGATGCTTAGAATAGCCATCATTTATTACTTCAAACAATTAGTAATTAAATCACTAAATAGGCAATTATATAATAAAGGAAAGAAAAAGGTGTTACAAATAAAAGAAAAGATTCTATATAAATTATATTTTTAAATGCTTTCATTAACTTATTAAGGGAAGCAGAGTCAACTCTCTATATACACTTAGAACAGTAGGAATACTCAAACATTTCTATCTTGTGTATATTCACATAAAAACACGTAAGTTTTTCTGTATTACTCCATCACAAGAGTTTAGCTTTATATTTCATCCTCCAGTGATATTCCTTACTCAAACTTCACCTTGCAAGGGTTTAAAAGTCTTTTCTTCAAACAGACATTCTCCATTTACTGGTTTAAATTATATAACTTTCCTCCTTCAGTTATTCTTTCTTACCTGAGTCATTCATCTGTGTATTTATAAATGCCAGTCTCCTTCTCTAAATTGTGAGTTCTATCACAATCAGTTTATTGTATGTTTTGTTACCTTATCACAAAGGTGTATAATTTATAGTGGGTCTAGCAGGTGTCCAGTATGTAAAGGAAAGCTATCCTTCACCCCTTTTCTTTTTTCAATATTCACCATTTTAGAAAAGAGCATCAGAGCAAAGATGAGCCCATGCTCTTTCTTTCTTACCCCTTGGTCATATACTTGGCAAATCCAAATGGTTCTACTTCAAAATATACACAATTTTAACATATGTACTATAAAACACATGCCTTTGGAGTAATTGTTCTATGCATAATGTCCCTTGATTTATGTGCACATCTACATCTCTGATGAGATATAACACTACTCAAGAAATCTTTAGTGGGCCAGGGATCTAGCTTAGTGGCCTAAACGCCTGCCTGGCAAGCGTGAGGTCATGAGTTCAATCCTTGGTGCTGCAAAAAAAAAAAAAAAAAAAAAAAAAAGAAATCTTTCATTCTCATTCTCTGTCAAATATTTCCTTTTATAATGGTTTTCCATTCACTCTTTTCTTTCAATCTAATCACAATTTATGTACTTTATTATTAGCATTTATGTTTTATTTTTGTATTTATTCTCTAAAATATAAACTATTGAGTATAGTTATTTTTTAAAAATTTTAATTTACCAAGCAAGCATTCGATCTCAATGAATAACATTAAGTAAATACATATATTACCAAAAACTATTAAAATGTGAATAAATAAATGAATAAAATAATGCAACTTTTCTGTTTCATAAAAAAGTCTGAGAATTTTTATAAGCTATTATACCTGCCTGCTTTCTTTTGCTTTGCAAGATCTTTTATAACCTGTTACCTGCTTTATGTACCATATTAGTATCACTTGATATGAACAATCTCTGTTATCATTTTCATGTCATTCAGTATCCTAAAAATCATGATGACACCTAGTGCCCCCAATTTGGTTTGTAATTCTATTCTCCAAAAAGAAATTATAGTTCATTGGAGACACAGAATCTTCTAGAACTGAGAATATATAAGATTATCCTAGAATATTCTATAATGTCAAAAAGCAAGGAAGTGATCAATAATAAAGAGACAACAGTAGGCTATCCCAGTGACAAAAAGGAGCCAACCGAAATTCTCCAAGTGTTCAAAGTCAGAAAGATGTAAGTGCCAAATAGAACCAAGTCAAATTGGACTGTAATCCAAAATATAAATTAAGTATCCATGATTCTATGGGGATATAATTAAGTGATTAAACAAATAAAGAGAAGAGAAGAAACAAATTTCCTGTGCAAAAGAAATCCAAATAACTTATGTATCTATTCTACCTTCAAGATAGTAGATCAGAGTTCCCCAATTCTTAATTGTGGATTATACACAAGGACTTCTTATCAAGGGATGCAGTTTGAAAGAAGGGGAAAGAGTAATGATTTATGGTGATCTTCACCGTTTTTACATCATTTGTTGTTAGAGAAAATTCAGGGCCAACCTTAAATGCAGAGTTCATGAGTTTACAGATAAACTGCGGTTAAAGGAACATCCAAAATTACTTTAATGTGTTTAATATACTTTCTATTTTTGAGCATTTTTATGTCATGTAGAATTTAGTTTTGACCTGTATTTGTTCATGTCAGTAACAAAATGTCCTCCAATGCAAGAATAGTAAGTTAAAATGACTTGAAAATTTAGAAAATTGGTCTTACTTGAACCTGGGAAACTATATCTATATGCTGTTTATTAACCAAATGATATTTTTCTGCATTTTTTCTCACAGTAATTTTATAAAATTTGTTATTGTTTCTTATTATTTTGAAGTAGTAGGATTTACTATTCTGGTTTATTCTGGGGAAATTGATTACTGCTCACATTCTACACACGGGAATTACAACACTTCTTTTAAGGTCAAATGCACTTTGCTGCTGAATTCTGTCATTAGTGTGAGTAAGCAGAGCTATTAGAAAATCACTTCTGTCCTTCAGAGTTTTGTACCAGATGTCTATTTACATTGACCATAGAGACCTGACCACAATGTAGCATTTGACTAAGGAAATGACTTGTTCATTTTTCCTTCTTCCTTCGGGAATTGCTTTGTTTTCTTGTATTGGCAGGAGAAGAGAAAGCTGACAAGATAATATTGAATCACACTGAAGTCAGTTAGTTTGGGTCATTAGCTTCTGTGCCAAGCAACAGTTTCACATTTGGCCTGCAAACAAAGTCATTTCTTTTAGACTCTTCTTGCCAAATCTCCTTAACAATTTATCATCCTCTTCATCATCATCATCACTCTAACAGTGCAAAGATGTCACTGTAATAAGACTTCAATTTCATGCTATAGTTTGAAAGTTTAAACTTCAAATAGGATGATTAATCAAAATAAATATAATTAAACCCAGGAGATATTTCAAATTTTTTTCAGTAATTCTTTTTAATAAAGTTCCCATCATCTGAAACCTATAATTTGTTTACCAGGTAGGTTTTTAGTTATTTAATAAATATATTTATTACTTAAGACAACATGAAACATTCTCTAAAGCAATCACAAGTCTTTTAGGACATTTCGATTTTCTCTAACATTTCTCTGATTTGATTTATGGACTTATTTTCAGCAGGAGATAGACTCATGTGAAGTTGAAAGTCTCTTAATATTTAAGATCAGGAAGTTTTTTTTTTTAATTCCTGTATGAAGAATTTCTTAAAACAAAAGGAGTTACAATGAGCACAACAATTTACAAAATTTGGCAGGCAGTATATTAATCTGTTTGGCAGCATACCAAATTTCATATAACCCTCTATGCCAAGACATTAATATGTTTGTGCTTGTAGTGAGCACTTTTAATTTGTCATATTGTCAGGTACAAATCTGTTAGATTATACCGGATCCTGATGAAGTGAACAACAGTAGTATTCTGACTTTGATCCATCTGGGCAGTAAACCGCTAAGTGCCTCATTCATCCCAACCATTCATTGCTTTTTCAATGTTACATTACGATGATGATTGGAACATACACATGGCAGGATCACTTTGCACATATTTTAGGATTTCAGTGTTCATTTTATAGGTATTACTAGCTACTATCCTATTTATAACCCATCTCCATTTAGTGTGTAGAAGAATTCTTCACTGATTAAATACTATTTGGTGACTTAAATACTATTAATGGCTAACATAGAAGGCACAGTACACTTATATTTGTTTTGGATTTATGTATCTGAACAATTTAAAACACACTTTAAATTTTTAAGTTATTTAGATATATTAATCTTCTTAATCGTTCATTACATGTACATTTCTTTAGTGCCTTTGAGCTGACAGCCATTAGGAAACTTTTAATCACTGTGTCCTCAGAAAGTTTTAAAAACCAAATAGAAAGGCAGTAATTAAGCCTTTGAATGCCTGGAGTGAAAAATTTTCACTACATTTTGCCCCTCTCAGAAAAACCTTGGAAAGAGATTATATCTATCATTTTTCAATGCTGTAATTTTTTTCAGGTTGTGATCATCTACAATAAGTAACAAAAATTCTTACATATTTGTTTCTTATAATATGTGACACCACAGTAATTATGACTGGTTATACACAGTATCTTGAAGAACTTTAATACATTCATAACATAGACAAGGATGACCACAGGGATGGAAAATAAGAATAACCCTAGGTCCTCACCTATTTATCTCATAAAATTATTTTCTTCTGGGACAGTAACAGACTTAAAAACTATTTTTGCTGAGAACAGAACTCTTCACTTGGGTCTAAAGATGCTGAATAGGTAACTAGAAGCCGAACAAAAACCATTTTGTATACTTTGTTACCTTAAAACTTGGGGTCAAACCCCTTCTCAACTCTACCTATAGGTATGTGAATCATTTAAGCAGTGTGTTGCAAAAAGTTGGCAAAACAAGATCAATTAGCCTGAGATTATATAATCTCCCTTCTATTGAGAACAACAGGATGGAAGATTTTCAGAGACTTTCACCTTTGCCTTGATGTTTCCAGCCATTGTCCTAAACCTATGGTCACCTGGAGTCCAAGAACAGTAGAGCCCTATCTGTCTGAGCTCACACAGACAGAGATAATTCTTTCCTGGAAAGGTGGTCACTCCTCACTCAAAAAGATTTTAGGACTATGCCACTGTGATAATGATCAATCCAGCCCAGTCCACTATCTAATCCTTGAAAACTGGTCTCTGGATTCATGGGTCTGAACTCCTGCTATGAGAATGTACCCCCTCCAGCTACCTAAATTGAACCCTCCCTTATCTTTCCTTTAACTTTTAAAAATTAATGCTTTTCCTCCTCTAAATAAGTGCCTTAGTTTTTATTTCCATTTCTTCTAAAGCCAGGATGCAAGGTAGTTGGCCACAATATTTTGTGGCTAACGTTTCACAAAAATAAAGAGACAATTACAATCATTCAACATTTAGAATACATAAAATGCAAATGTATTTTGCACAGTTGAGCTTAACCTAGCTACACTTTAAAATTTCTTGTAGAGCTTTTAAAAACATAAAAATGATGAGGTGTAGATCTGTGGAATTAAACATTTGAAAAGGAATTAAGCAGTAGGTAGGAAGGTAAATAGCATCAAAGCAAAAATTGCATGAAAGTCAAGCAAAAAAATGAGACTTGCTTCAAAGCAAGAATGGAGAAAAATTGAACTTTTCTCCACTGAAACTAAGGGCAGTAGAATTTTTAGCTGCTGATGTGAAGATAATTTTACTTCTCCTGTGTTTTCTCACTGGGCTTACCCAAAGGAGAAGTAAACTTTACTGTGCAGTCTATTCATGACAAGTAGTAGTTTCATAATGATATAGGGGAAAGAAACTCCCAACTTACTAGATGTCCAGTATGAATTTATGTTCTCTAAAATCAAAGAATGAATTTTAGGAACAAAGGAGGTAAGTGCAAAATATATTCAGAAAGAAAGCTTCTGCCTGACAGAGACAGAATGAGTTCCAAATGGGTTGCCAAAGACTGTCTTTTTGAGGAGCTTTTATAGAGCAAAACCACAAAATGAGGCAGTCTAAGGTGGGGAAAACACAGGAACTTACAAGGTGGGCATGAGGTGGGACTGAACTATGTGGCAACCAATAAGCTTATGAATTTAATTGCTCAAGTAAAATTGATTAAATCAGGGACAAGTGGGGAAGACAGTCACATAGCAAGTGGGCAAGCATCCAGAAAATGGGCTGCCTCTGTAGAGGGGTGAGTTAGTGACTCTTTTGGCTTCCTCAGGGTGATAGAGACCTATTTGGAATATCAATTTCTGATGTTTATCAGCAAGTATGTGCATGTGCATGCATTTGATTTATCTTTTGTCTTGAGGTCTGGTCCACAGGGGAGGTGTCTGTCTCCCCAACAGTTTCTGGTCTTCTGCACTGGTTCCTTCAAGGAACTAACCCTGCCTCACTGCTTATAATATTTCTGTCTAACTCAGATGCCTGTAACAATAACATCCAGGCAAAAGAACCCACCAAAGGTAGCTTCTTAACCTCCCACATGTGGAAAACAGTGGTACTCTCTTTAGGTATGTCTCTTTAGCATTCTTGAGAAGGAAATTCTTGGATCTTAAAACTGTTGAGAGATGTTTAAAAAAGATTTGCATCTGAAAATGGGCAGGGAAAGCATTTGCAATTAGAAGTTTTACTTGTTTATTTATTTATTTATTTAGAGGCACTGGGGATTGAACTCATGACTTCACGCTTGCCAGGCAGGCGCTTAGGTCACTGAGCTAGATCCCCAGCCCTTACAATTAGAAGTTTTATAAAGATGGTTCATGTAAAGGGTGGTGATAAAGAGACTTCTCTAAAGTTCAGGCAAGTTCGAGAATCTTATGACTAGCCTGCTAGATAACTAGAGATTCTCCGACGAATCTGATTTCTAGGAAGACTTGTGTACTACTCTTTAAGAGCCAATTCATCAGATGGCTTTCTGAAAATAGATTTAGGTTTTCAAAGAAGAGAAATGGTGAACAATATGAGGGAAGGGACATAAAACAGGAAAGTCTGGTAAAACAAAGGGTGAATTTGACCTTTCTTAAAGGTGGGATGATTCCAAGGGAACTAGAAATGTTACTTTGCTATCAGCACACACCTCCTAATTCAAATTTCTAAGGACTTGAAAATTCACATGGCATATTGTTTTTCCTAGTTATTCCTGGTATTTGCTAATGTGGTAATATCAGGTTCGATCGGTTATTTATTTCCTCCATTTAGCTAATAAAGGTTAAAACAAAATGAAAAGTGAAACATTGTTCCTGCTTTTCTTGCAGAAAATACAAATTTAAATTTGTTGAATCAACATGGTCATACTATTAGAAATATAGAAAGATGGCTTTATTTTGAATTTGAGAATTTCCTTGAATGAAAATTGAGCATGGATGGATCTTTTTTCAGAAGTAAAGGGATACATAACATTGTAATCAGAAGGAATAAAGCAGGCAGATTAAGCCAAGAAATGATGTCATTGCCAGAGGAGGAGTCTTTCTCTGAAGAATGTTTGTCTTAACAGTTTTTTATTACAATAGTCTTCTAGTGCTTCAGTTATCAGATATGTGGAGAGGATTAGCAGAAAGAAGATCGAACCCTTGAACTACAGAGTAGGGAAAAGAACACAAACGTTTGCAATTGCACAGTATTGATTAGATTACTGGCTGTATCATTTATAGGCAGATCCCCTTAAGGTAAATTCCTAAATCTGTCACTTTTCTTTTGTTAAAAAGTGCTATTCTATTTTTTTGCTTTCACAGAATTCTGATAATCAAATATAAAATGCATGTACAGGCCTCAGTAAGGTGATTGGCACAGTCAGAGATAGGTGAAAAATTTGTTTTGCCCTATGGCTTTTTTTTTTTTTTTTTTGGTACTGGAAACCGAACTCAGGATGTCACACATGCCAGGGAGGTGCTGTGCCATTGAGCAATATCCCCGACCCTGTCTTATGGTGATTGAGTATCCTAGAGTCTCAAAGCTTTGAGGCAACATATCTGGCATAAGCCTTGACACACTGTCCCTGAATCATACTGTGCTAGAGGCTGTTCTGCCTGACAGGAAGCTGCTTTCAGTTTAACCATGATTAATAAACATGTACTGTATCAGTCAGGCTTTACTAGAGAAACAGACATAGCACAAAATATACAAACATAAGAAATTACAAGATAGGCTTACAATGGTCAGCCAGAAAGCTGGTTCATGCTGGAGACTGAAGGGTCCAACCCAAGTGCTGGAGCTCACTGCAGTGTCTCATGAAAGTCTGTATAAGGAGGCCAATAGGTCTGCGATGGAACACTGAAGAATCTATGATGGAAGGCTGTAGAGTCTATGAAGAAGGCGGAAACCCAACAGTCTGCGCCAGAAGGCAGGAGATGATGTCCAAGCTGAAGGCAAAGACTGAAGAACCAGCAACCAGTCCCTACTCATTTGTCTTTTATTGTATGCAGCCTACTCCCCTTGGATGGGCATAGCACCATCTGCGGATGCCCTCCTCTTGCACAGGCTGAGGATGTTACAAACTAGGGGCCATGGCCCCCTGCTGAACCACTTAAACTTCTGACCTTCTCAAACTGACACAATGAACAACATTCTAGAATGCTAATGGCTTGTCCTCTACAAGCCAGGA
>RJWT010047701.1:0-11258 GCA_004365215.1 Cuniculus paca | reverse complement strand
TCTGGCCTGGCCTATTTTTGAACTCCTGAGCTCAACCTGTTCTCCCACCTCAGTATCCTGAATAGCTGGGATTTACAGACACACATGACTGCACCTGGATATGGCTTTTTTACACAATACATATGATAAAAACATTACATAAATTGGGTGTGGTGGTGCACATCTGTAATCCCAGCACTTGGCAGGAGGAATACAAGTTTGAGACCAATCTGGGAAAGTTAGTGGTTTAGGGAGACCCTGTCTCAAATGGGAGTATATGGCTCAGGCAAGGCCTTGTGTTCAATCCCTAACACCACCAAAAAAAGCCAAACAATTCAAGTGTATATGTAAGCATCTTATTATATGAGTATAAGAATTTTTATGCTTGTTTTCAAATTATGAATTTCTTAAGAATACATTTTTATACTTTGTTTTTGATATTTTAGATGAATATTGAAAACTGACTTACAATAGAGCTATGATTAAATTATATTTCCTTAGTTATATTAAGAATACTTATGTGTTTAAAATTCAGATAGAAAGTTTAAATGAGAAATTGCAAAATGCCAAAGAACAACTTCGAGAAAAAGAGTTTATAATGCTACAGAATGAGCAGGAGATAGCTCAACTGAAAAAGGAAGCTGAAAGAACACAACAAAGGATAAAAGAAATTGAAAAGGTGGGTGAATTATTTTCTACCTAAGGAGAAGGTAGCATTCTCCAGAGTATAAAATGAATCTTTGTCCTAAGCTGTTTTAATGTATAGAAACTGAGCCTTAAGTGTTATTAGATTGCTTATTTGTGCCAGATGCACGTTAGTTTCTTTGACTTTTTATATTATGGAGCCAGCCTGGTGATGCATACCTGTAATCCCAGCCCTTGGGAGATTCAGGCAGGAGGATCACCACAAGTTTGAGGCCAGCCTGGGCTACAGAGTGCATTCAAGGCGAGCCTGAACTATATAGTAAGACCTTGTCTCAGAAAACCAATAAATACATAAAATATTATATTCAAATGGTTTAAGTATGGGCAAGGACAGTATCCATTTGTCTTAATGTATCTTTGGCATGTTATCTATCGTGATAAATTCACAATTTATACTAATTTGGTTAATAAATATTTATTGAGCATCTACTATGTAAAAAAATTGAAGATACGAACATTAATAAAAGTCTTTTATCCTTAAGGAACTCCATTCAGAGAATGGGTAAGCAGTTGATAATTGTGCATTATTGAGGTCAGTACATAGTGTTATTTTATGATGTTTGGTGACTTCGTATCATCATTTTATATATATATGTTGACTGGTGAATCATTCAATCCAATTTGCCTTCTTAAAAAGTGAATTTGTTTCTATACGCGCTAATGAATGTAACCTCTTGTTGTTTTTAAAGACTCCACTTTTGAAACTTTAGATACATTATAGTTCTTTATTGTGTTTGACTAATTGTCTGTCTCCTCCAGCACAATACAGACTCCATAACCATTTTTGTCTCTTTTGTTCACTTCTGTGTCTTCAGTGGGTATTGTATAATAAGCATAAATAAGTATTTGTGGAGATATACTTATTGAGTACTTGTATGTATCTCAAGAAGGGTTTCTGAGTGCAAGTTAGGGCCCCAAACTTGGGGGTGGGAGATGATGATTACTAGCCCTATCATTTTAGGTTCCCTAAGAAGATATGGCTAAAAATATGTAATAGCACTTATATTAGTTTCCAACCTGAGCCTTCATTCCAAACATCAGGGACCTAATGATTTGTACTAGTTTCTTTTCTGCTCCTTTGAGACCAAGTATCAATACCTACTACCTAATCTGTCTCACCCAGCTAACATAGAGCGGATTTAATTTTGATTTTTTTTTCCTCTAAGAGGCAATACAGTTTGAATAGTCCTTATACAAAAGGCTTGGGATTAGAAGTGTTTTAGATATTGAATATCTTTGAGTTTTATAATATTCATTTACAGATAATATCTTGAGAATAGGACCTAATCTAAGCGTGAAATTCATTTGCATTTCTATATAACTTAGGCATGTAACTTGCAGAGAATTTTACATAATTTTTATACAATATTTTTAATAATTTGGTGCATAAAACAGATTTCTATGGGATTTTCCAAAATTTCAGATTTTGGATTGTCAGGTTAGGGATATTCAATCTGTACTTTACTAGGGACTTAAATGAATAACATAATAACTTTTCCAAGGGAATAATAGCCACAGCGACAAGTTTTACCTTAATCAAGAATAAGGTCATACAAAGCTGGGCCTGGTGGAGCATGCCTGTAATCCCAGCACTCGGGAGGCTGAGACAGGAGAATCATTGTGAGTTCAAGACCAGCCTGGGCTACAAACTGAGTTCAAGGCCAGCCTGAATAGCATAGTGAAACCCTGTCTCAAGTGAGACCCTGACTCAAAAAGACAAAAAAAAAGAAGGCCATACATAATCTTAACCCACCTGACAGGACTAATGGTGGATTTTAATTATCCATTTCAATGTATTGTCCATTTTTAAGATGGATAATCAAATATTAGTGTCCTTTTTTTTCTGTCTATACCATTATGTATTCTTTCATAAATGTTACATTCATGATGATAAAGGATTATACAGCTTGCATGTATTGAAGTCTTGACAGAATAAATCAAGAGTTCCAGATTTATTATAATACTTTGTCATTTTCTTATTAAAGGTTTTTTTCCCCCCGAATTACCCATTTTTGCAGTGGTGACAACATACGGTAAAATTTAAAGGAACTTAGTTGAGGAGAGAAATTCCCTTATTAAAAAGAAATCATAATCGGGCATGGTAGCTCACACCTGTAATCCCAGCACTTGGGAAGCTGAGGCAGGAGAATTGCTGTGAGTTCAAGGACAGTTTGTATTACATAGTGAGTTCAAAGCTATCCTGGACTACATAGCAAAACCTTGTCTCAAAAAGAAAAGAAATCTAAATAAAAAATTGACTGTAACCATATACTTCATTTTGAAATCTACAAATAACTTGTGCTTTCCAGGTTATGAAAGAGCAGGAACAGTTCATTGCTACTCAGTACAAGGAGGCCAGAGATTTGGGACAAGAATTGAGGCTAACCCAAGAGCAGTTGCAGAGTGCTCACACAGAATTGGTGGAGGCTCGTCATCAACAAGTCCAAGCACAAAGAGAAATAGAAAGGCTCACCAGTGAACTGGATGATATAAAGCAACTTTCTAAAGAGAAAGTAATCCTTATTCTAAATCATTTCATATTACTGAAAATCTCAAAAACTTTTGCTTTGAACTGTATTATATAGTTCTTAGAAAAAATGAACTTTGTTGCACAATACAAATGTACTTGATGCTAAATTACACTTGAAATTAGAACTTCTTTATGTCATACATTTTACCACAATTTAAAAAAAAAAGTTAACTGTTATATTTAGATAATTTTATAATATTACTAGGAACTTTGTAATGTAACTAAGTTTGCAATTATTGGGAAACCTGCAGTTCAGAACCCTTGGGGAGGGAAATATAATGCTTTTACAAAGGTCTGTGTGTCTGTTTTTATGCCAATACCATGCTAGTTTTGTTTGTACCTCAGTTGACTGCAGGTTACTGAAACCTCAGAGCAAAACCACTTTCACTTCAGAGAGGATTATGTATATAATAAAAGTACATAATTAAAATCGTAATCATAGCTAGCACAGAAAAAATAGGTTTGTATAAAAACATAAATGAACTTTATAAGCAAATAGTGTCTCTGGTGAACAAAAATACAAAGGCATACTAAAGAGTACACTATTATATGCCAAATTTAAATGATTGGGCCAGGAATATAACTCAGTGACACAAGCACCTACCTGGCAAGTGCATGATCCTGAGTTCAATTCCTAGTACCAAAAAAAAAAAAAAAAATTTAAATAATTATCTGAAGTTCAGTACCCTGTGGTTATTAGCTTGTTTCCCAGAAAGAATTGATAGAAAAACAGCATTATGATATAAGGCATTATAAAATGTACCATTTAAGCTAATTTTGAATGTTAATGTTTATATAAAAATTAAGCTGCTTGCATTAATGCATTGGATTTATTTAGATATGATAACCAAATAAATTATATTGCCTTTTCTCAATATCATTTTTAAGGAAGCTCACAGAAATCATTTAGCTGAAGAATTGGGGGCATCTCAAGTACGTGAAGCTCATTTAGAAGCAAGAATGCAAGCCGAAATCAAGAAATTGTCAGCAGAAGTAGAATCTCTCAAAGAAGCTTACCATATGGAGGTAAAGAAAATTTTAATTTGTTCCAGTCTCCCCCATAAAAATGGGTTGATCTATCTGGACAGAAGTATGAGTTTAGCTGTTAAATGTTCATTGTAGATTAACACATTGTGGTCTTCATTTCTGATAGCTAAACATAACAATTTTTATTTCTTATCTAGTAAGCTAATGTACTGTTGCACAGTATAAGATTAAGAGCTTGAGTTCCTTATCCAGACATTCTTAGGTCCAAATCCTGGCTCATCATTGAGCATCTATATGATCTTAGCCAAATTACTTAATCTTCTAAAGTAGATATAATATGCCGGGCGTGGTGGCTCATGCCTATAATCCCAGCACTCAGGGAGGCTGAGACAGGCGGATCATTTTGTGAGTTCAAGACCAGCCTGCGCTATAAAGTGAGCTCAAGGCCAGCCTGAACAGCATAGTGAGACCCTGTCTCAAAAACACAAGGGCCGGGTATCTAGCTCAGCGGCCTAAGTGACTGCTTGGCAAGGTCAAGGTCATGAGTTCAATCCCTGGTGCCGCAAAAAAAAAAAAAAAAAAAAAAGTAGATATATGTCTGTCTCATAGAATTATGTTGAGGATTAAATGAAGTAACACATGTAAAGTTCTTATACAAAAGCCTGGTTTATCATCATTGTCGATTATAAAATGGCACTTGCAAAAAACTGAAAATATTTAGTAGCTAATATAGTATTATATGATATTAATGTAGTGTTTTGTGATTTACAACATTTGTTCTGATAGTAAGTTAGAAAATACTAAAATCTTTTTATCTATTATTATGTCCTGAGGCTTTACAGATATGGGGAATACTTTTTTTTTATTATTTTTTAAGACAGAGTTTCACTATGTATTCAAGGCTGGCCTTGAACTCACTGTGTAGCCCCAGCTGGCCTCAAACTCTTGGTGATCCTCCTGCTTCAGCCTCCCAAATGCTGGGATTACAGGCGTGTGCTATCACACCCAGTTGAAATGGGGATTATCATCAATTAAATTAGTGTTTTTCCTCTTTTTAAAAACTGTATTTGAGGATTGCCCAAAGTCTTTGTATATGATCTAAACAAGTTACTTATTGAACTTGATGCTAATTAAAGCATTTTTCTATATAACAAGGATTGCAAATACATTTATATGAAACTCTTTTTGAGGGAGTTGGTAAAGTTTTTATGAGGGATTCATGGGGCTTTGTGGTAACTACCTCTTACTTAAGTGCATTTTTCAGAACTTAAGAGAACATTGTGCCTTGTAAACAAAATACATTTGCAAGTTAAATTCAGTCTTCAAGACAAGAGATTATAAACCTTGGTCTTTTTTTTGTTTTTGTTTTTGTTTTTTGAGACAGTATTTCACTATGTGGTTTAGACTGGCCTTAAACTCACTATGTAGCCTAGGCTGCCCTTGAACTCAGAGCAGTCCTCCTGCCTTAACTTCCCAAGTGCTGGGATTACAGGCATGTGCTACCACACCTGGCCTAGCTTTGGTCTTCGGATATAAATGTGAATGCTATTGAATCGAGCATAATTGTTTAATTGATTTTAGCTGCTTCATTTAGTGACTCTCAATAATAAGTCTACCTCAAGTATTTGCTCTTAACTGCTCATTACACTTATTATATGGTCTTTAATTTTATTTTTATCTCTAATTACCAATTGTTTACTTTTAGTTTTATAAGTTACCTAAAATTTTTTATAAAAATATATAAAATAAGTTGTAAAAATTGGTTCTAGTCATGCTGTTCAGTGTTTGGTACTAATATGTCTATGTCCGACATAAAATATTTCAGAAACTATATAATGTATTCTTCTGCTTTGGTTACTGACAAATTTATTTTCAAAGTATGTATATTGAGTATAAAAATGAGAATGTAGCCAAATGTGGTGGCTCACACCTGTAATCCCAGTACTCTGGAGGCTGAGGCAAGAGGATCGTTGCAAGTTTGAGACCAGCCTGGCCTATAAAGTGAGTGTAAGGCCAGCCTGAACTGCACAGTGAGACCCTGTCTCAAAAGACAAATAAATAAATAAATAAAAATTAAAATGAGAGTGTAAAGTGTTAAAGTAATGGAAAGTTAGAAAAAGAGATCAATAATTTTTACCAGGATTTTTAAAATGTGGTTTTACTATTCTGAGAAAAATCATTTAGTAATTATAAAACTTCTGATTTTTTTGGATGAGAATGAGATTGTTTTAACATTTTGTTGTGGTGAGTTTTATATGTAGTCAAAAAATAGACTAGTGTAAGTTGTATAATCTCCCTATAGTTATAATTTAACTTCTCTAATTATCAACTCATGGCCAATTTTATTAATTTGTAAATGTGTTGACCATTTCTTTTATGTAAAAGGAAATACTTTGAGGACTGAAAATGAATGCTGTTAGTAATTAGACCAGGACAGTCAAGTATAAAACCCAATTGCTAGGGCCAGGGAACTAGCTCAGTGGTGTAATTGCCTGCCTGGCAAGCCTGAGGTCATGAGTTCGATCCCCGGTGCCACAAAAAAACAAAACAAAACAAAACAAAAAAACCAATTGCTTCTAAACATATAGGGAAGAATTATAAATGTATCTTTAACCTCAGCCCCTCCCCTCCCTATTTTTCTCTCAGTATTTACATATTTATTTTGATGCAAACTCCAGACATCATTGTTTCACTTGAAAATTTTTCAGTAAGTATTTCTAAAAGGACTGTTTTTTTAAATCCTCATGATAATAGCATTATCATACAAAAATTCCTTTATGTCATTAAATATCCATTGTTCAGATTTCCACATTTGTCTCGAAAATGTCTTTCTAGGATCCAGATAAAGCCCACTGCATAAGGCCATTAAGTAAATTTAAGATTGACTGTTGCTTCTCTCCCTTTTTTCCTCTAGTGTTTTATTTGTTTAGAAATCAGGTGTTCAAAAGAAATCAGATGTTCATAGCTACAGAGAGAATTTCTTTTCTTTTAGGAAAAAGTAAGTACTCATAGCAAGTATGACAGTATTGTAGAAACCAATATCGCTTTCTTTTCTGTTCTTTTCTTTTTCTATTTTGGAACTTTATAGATGATTTCACATCAAGAAAACCATGCCAAATGGAAGATTTCTGCTGACTCTCAAAAGACGTCTGTTCAGCAACTAAATGAACAATTAGAAAAGGCAAAACTGGAGTTAGAAGAAGCTCAGGACACTGTAAGCAATTTACATCAACAAGTTCAAGACAGGAATGAAGTAATTGAAGCTGCAAATGAAGCATTACTTATTAAAGTAAGTAAGCATATAAAAGTAATGAAACAAATGTATAACTTATTTTTCCTCTTCTTATAGATTGTAAAGGACATTATGGCCAACTACCTGTTTGATTGTCTGAGAACATTTTTTTTTTAATTTATTTTTGCAGCACCAGGGATTGAACTCATGACCTCATGCTTGCCAGGCAGGCACTTAGGCCACTGAGCCAAATCCCCAGCCCTTGTCTTTTTGAGACAGGGTGTCTCACTATGCCATTCAGGCTGGCCTTGAGCTCACTTTGTAGCCCAGGCTGGTCTCAAACTCGCAACAATCCTCCTGTCTCAGCCTCTCGAGTGCTGGGATTACAGGTGTGAGCCACCACACCCGGCTTCTACCTGTTTGAATAAAAGGCATTTTATGTAGAAGACTAATTTGGGAAATTACTACTATGATGTACATCATACTACCACAAAAAAAAAATATATATATATATATATTAGAATACAAATTTATCCAACCATAATATTTACTTTAAAGGGCATTATACTTCATAAACCTAAAAAAGAAGTGTTTTTCAAAATCAGTAAATTCCTTTAAAAATCTTGAAATAGAAATAAAAGATTATACTTAAGATTTTTTTGATCAGATTTGAATGTAGATACCATTTTTAAATAGCCTGATGCTACTTATTCACATGTATGGATCATGGCAGTTTTCTCTAAAATTAAATTACTTTTGTATTGCAAAATATTAAAATGTTAATATATAAGATAATTAATAAAACCCTTAAAAGTGAACAAACTAATAGTTGGAAGCAATTAGAGATTTTGTCGCAAAATGGAAGTTATTAAAAAAGGAAAAATGCTGGAAGTCCTGCTCCGTGACATCCTGGGACTGGTCCAAGGCAAACACCAGCTCTGTTGGATGCACCGGGCATTCAGGTTTTCCTAAAAGACAAGCATGCACCTCTTAGTACTTGGGATGCTTATTAAAAAAAATTAGGAGACCAATTAATTTTAAATGGTAATTGTTCAAATATTTAAACATTAATTTAGATACTAACATGTAAAATACTAAATGTTTAAACCTTGAATAATTTTAAAATGCTATTCTAAAAAAAAAAAAAGGAAAAAAATTCAACAAAATAATACCTTAGTAATATTTCTAGTTCTCTACTAAGCTGAGCACTTAAATTCTTTTTCTGATAGGGTTGACATTTATAGTACTCGATGAAAGTTGAATAGATATAATCCAAAATTATGTTTTGGGCCTGGGGTTGTAGCTCAGTGGTACAGTGTGTGTTTATAATATGTAAGGCTTTGGGTTCAGTGCCAGAAACATATGTGTGTGTGTGTGTGTGTGTGTGTGTGCACGCACATGCGTGCAAGTGTATGTATGTTTATTTAGGCTTAACATTATCAATACTTTCATTAAAACAACAGTCCTAACATTTTGAAGATTTATAACATTTATACAAAGTTACAGGGCCGGGGATTTAGACCAGCAGTTCAGGCACTTGCCTGGTAAGCATGAGGTCATGAGTTCGATCCCCCGTATCAAAAAAAAAAAACAAAAAAAACCAAAGCTACAAAACTTCATTGTGAAAAATCAGCCTTAAAAATTAAGATTCCATTGTACCCCTTGTTACATTAATTATCTCTGCTCACTTGTCAGATAGATACCATTACCAGTGAAATGAATGCAATTAGAATTCACATATCAATTACTCAGAAGATTTTAAGTTCAGCTACTTAGAAAATTGCCAAAATGTTGGCTAAGTAGTAGCCATTCTTAAATGAATGGTAGGGGGGAATAGGGTATAGCTCAGCTGCACAGCACTTCCTAGCAAGTACAAGGTCCTGAGTTCAATTCCCAGTACCCAAAATGAAAAATAAAAATAGATAAAGATCTTAGAACATGTGTGATTGAACAGTACACCAGTATATGTACCAGTCAAAAAATAGAATCCCCTTGTTGACTAACACAGCTCTCAAACTCAACCTCAAAGGTGCTAAAGTCTAGAAGAAAAGTTAAGGAGGATTAAAGAAAAATAGGCTAATAAAAGTGTCAGAGCATACAAAACAGTAAGAATTACAGAAAGGAGTTCCATTTACAGCATCAGTAAATAACAGAAGAAAGTCAGAAGTGAGGGAGAAAACTATGAGGCAACTAGTCTTTTTGCTTACTTCCTCCAATACCCTAACTAATATTCTGGCATTTGAAGGCAACTGGAGCAAAGGGAAAGCTAAGACAACTCTCTGACAGCCCTGAAAGCATCGCTATATTACAATAGCCCTGAAAGCATCATTATATTATCAATCAACCTTTTTTGAGTTTTAAGAAAAAGGTGAATTTTGTTTAAGGTACTCAGTATACTACCTTTCATTGTAAATGTTACTTGCCATTCTACTAATGTGAGATTTATTTTTCAATTATGAAATAATGCATGACAGAGGAAAAAAAAACAAACCCAATTCCAGATGAGCAAAATCCTATTCTGTGTCAATGCTATAATTCTATTAAGTGTAACTCTAAAAACGTGAAAGTGAGTAGGGCATAGTAGCACAAACCTTTAATCCCAGCACCCTGGAAGACTGGGGCAGGAAGATCACAAGTTCAAGCCCAGCCTGGTCAATTTAGTGACTTAGTGAGACTCCATCTGTCTTGGTTATTTTTCTCTCATTGCTGAGACAAAACACCTGACACCCAAAGTGAAGCAAGGAAAAGTTTATTTAGCTTACAGTTTTTGGAGATTTCAGTCCATAATCAGCTGGCTCCAAGGCAGGATGGCATGGCACAGGAGCAATACTTCAAGGCAGTAGCCAGAGCAAAAGAGAGCAAAATAAATCTTCTCCATCCTCTTATATTGTACATAGGCCACCCCACCCCCCACCTTCAGGGTGGGTATAACACTCACAAAATGTCCTTGCCCTCCTTTGCACAGGATGAGGATATTTACAAACTAAGAACCCTGGCTCCCTGCTGAGTCTCTCAGTTAAACTGCTCAAGTTGACACAATGTATCAACCATAACTATCTTAAAATAAAAGAAAGACTAGAGATGTAGCTCAGTAGGAAGGCCTTGGGTTCAATCTTCAGTATCCCAGCAAGAGAAAAGAGTATGAATTTGGGAGGAGATGTAACTCAGTGGTGGAATACTTACATAGCACCTACAAGGTCCTGAGTTCAGTTTTTAGCAGTTCCCCCCCCCAAAAAAAACACAAAAGAATGCAAATGTGATGTTTACTACAAAAATACTGGCTTTACATGTAAAGTTTATCTAAATAAAGTAGTATGCCTGAAAAAACTAGAATATGCATGTTCAAGTTTTTGTTTGTAATGCAATTGAACAGTAATTATGACAGTTTTAGTTACATTTAGTATTTTTACAAACCAAACATAAAACAGAAACTATCAGATTTAAAGTGACTGATTTAAATAGATACATATAATAGATATGGGTATATCTTATAGATATGTCTTATAGATGCCTGTAAGAAAAGGTGAATATACTTATTTATCAAAATATTATCTTTTTAGGCTTTATGGTTTTTCAGTGTTATGTCTTATAAGATCTTAGGTTCCCATTGTTGGATCAGAGGACCCAAATGAAAGGCATGGGAAAATATAATGAAAAGTTTATTTAGAATAGATGTATTTATGAAATATCAATCTCATTTTTAAAAATGATTGTAGATTTTAAAAAGTGTCCCCTTAACACATATAAAACAGAATAGCTAATATATATTTATTTTCTATTAGAAATTCTGAAAGGAATCTTTTTGTGTGTATGTCCATGTTAGGT
>RJWT010047700.1:0-11261 GCA_004365215.1 Cuniculus paca | reverse complement strand
AACATATAGCAAAAGAATTTCATTTTCCCCACAGAAGTGAAAATATAATTTATTTTGCTAAAGTAAGTCATACTCAAAAAGAACTAAGTAACTATGTAGTCCAGGCAAGATCTGATTTACACTTTAAAAACTAATCTAACACTTAATTTAAAATGTAATTTAAATAGTTTTGAAGTCTTTCATAAATGTGGAAAGGGGGCATCATTTGATGTCATCGTATTTTAAGTGCTTATTCCTTGAGAACTGTTTCTTTCACTTAGGTCCTGAGTCTTCTTTCATTTTTTCTAGTTCATTCAATTCCATTCTCACTCCATCCACCCATAACCACTTTCACATTGTTTTTGTCTTCAATGCCCCCATCCTTTTCGACTACTTGGATCTAATTCTTTCCCTTCCATCTCTAATCTTCTATTTTTTTCCTTGTGTCAGTCACTCAAACAATTGTGAATGACTTGCTATGTTCTTCCTCATTTCCTTTCTTGATTCTACAAAACAGAGGCTTGGGAATCAAGTTGATAGATACAAATTTCTCTTGAATAGCATGTGTGCTTGGGGTAGGGGAACAGGTTTTTCCCTACTCAGACATTAATTTTTTTGTTTGTTTGTTTCTTATTCAGTAGAAAACAGGAGTGACACTACTGGAAACCTGGAGTAATAAAAATGGAAAACATTATCTTTAACTAATTTATTTTTTACTGCTTTGGAAAACTAAAGCATATAGCAGATACCAGTAAAAATTAAATTAAATAACCAGTGCAACTATTCTTTTAGTAGCTGTTGGATAAATGTAACATATATTTCTGTTTTCTGCCCATTGGTGGACAATTGAGTCTGTGTGTACCAAGAGTGAGTGTCATACTTTCTGTAGGCTTCTACTAGATCCTTTGTATTTTTCCAAACATATAAAAATTTGCCTAGACTCTTGGCAATAATTTTCTAGGACTTAGCAGTGCAAAATAATCTTATGACAGTGGCTTAGGGTATGACATTAACATATTTACTGTACAGTTGTAGATTGGTGGACTGTAGGCAAGAACTTTTGTTGTGTTCTACCTTTACATTAATCAGCAGAGCACTGGCAAGTGACACTGTGTATGAGCTTAAAAATATTTTGTAACATTCCATTGTTTATATTGGCCTCTTGAAAATACAAAATGGAAATCTATTTTACCAAAATAATTTTTTCTTTTGCTCTATGAGCATTCTATTTTCTCATTGGAGTTTTCCCCCTGTTTTCTGACTCATAAAATTAAAAAATTAATTATAAAGAGTGATAACAAGTAGATAAATATACAGAAAAACTTACTTAGAGATTCTAAGTATAGTATTCTAAGTGTAGTATTTTCATTGGCTGCACTTGAGCCAATGAATTTTCTTCCCCAAAATGTACATTGAATAACATTATATATTAGTCAGCTTTCTTGTTCAGACACAATTCCTGATATAAACAACTGAAAGGAGAGGTTTAATTTGGCACAAGGTCACAGAGGACTCAGTGTGCAGTCAACTGGTCCAAGGCAAATGCATTACAGCAGAACAGTGTGGTAGAGTAAACCTTCTTAATTCATGGTGGATAGGAAGCAGACCAGGGGAAGAGTGCTAGAGTGGAACAGGATATAGGCAGGCTTGGCTGTATAGTAACAAGGCCAGGCTTTCATGAACCACCCAGACACACCCAAAAGAATGCTAATTTACTAGGCATTTATTAATCCAATGAAGTTGACAAAAGAGAACTAATAGTCACAATTCACTCCTTGTCAACATCATCATCCACAGCTTTATAAACTATACTTAATCTCTAAACAAAGAAGATAGCAAGTTCATAAGTCCATCTAAAATAATACAAATATCCTTTGTATAACTGCAAGTGCAATAATACCTTCCCAAAAGTCTCACTAATTCTAGCATTTTTCAAAAATCCATGTCTCGTTTGAGACTCAGGACAAACTCTTTACTGTGGACCTCCTCTGTAAAAGTAGAAAACAAGTTACATAATCCCAAAGTACAATCTCATAGAGGTAACATTCTCATTGTAAAAGGGAGGTACTGGGTGATAGAAAAGAATTGGAAAAAAGTAAGACCGAAACTCAATAGGGCAAACACTGAGCCATACAGCTCCATATCCATAATGTGGGGACAAAATGGTAAAATGTGAGTTCAAAAAGGCTTGGGTGACCTCAATTCTACAGCCTTGCTGGTAGTAGCCTACAAAGCCTTTCCTCTGTACTGGCTTTACTTATGGCCTACAGCTTTCCTCAGCAGACATTCTATGTTCCTGATATCTCTGATTTCCTGGAGCATCCACCGCATATCTGACTTCAGTCAAAAGCTTTCTGCACTACTTCACAGGGTTCCTTGTCTGGCCTTCCTGGCCCTCCTTAACATCTGGAGGGAATCCTACCTGCTACCACAATTCTTGCATTCTGCATGCCTGTTAAACCAACAACACATGGATCACACCAAGGTCTGCTGTTGGTGAAGTAGTAGCAAGGCCCTCTAGGACTATGGCTGCGGCAGTCTCAGAGTGCCCGGATGATAGAGTACAGTGAAATGAATCTCAAGGAACCAATTCCCTAGGAAGCCTTTATAAGTAGTGATCCCTTGAACTTTTTTCTCAAATGGAAGGCTGACACTTCCACACCCTTGAACCTTCAGTGAGTAGGATCTTACTAAATCCTGAAATGTTTTCAGATATTTGTCTTCTTGTCCCTATACAAAGTACTTGATTTCTTTTTAATGGTGCTAATCTCTTTAAAGCTCACACTTCCTGTGGCCCCTACTTTACACATAGTTCGTTTTAGGCCAAAATTGAAGTTTTAAAATTGTTTTTCTTTGATTTTTGCCCCTGATTCTCACTATAAATGTGGCTAAGAGCAGTCAACAGTACCCATACTACAGCTTGAATATTGGGCTGTTTGAGATTTTCTCCATCAGATTAATTTGTCCATCATTCTTAATCTCAGTCTCCTGTAATCTCAGGACTTGAGCAAAATACAAATTGTCATCAGACATTGCCTTGAGTCCAAATACCAGTGGAATCCTGTTTCCAACTGAAACTTCCTGAGCTTGGCCTTTACTGTCTGCATTCCTATCAGAGATGTGGTCTTTAGAGCTATAACTAGCATCAACAATCTTAAGAGTATGATTGCTGCATTTAAAGCTTATTACATTTAAGGCTTCTCTAGTCCTCATCTCCAAACCTTTCCAAACACCTCCCACAAACCAGTTTCAAAGATTTCTAAGCTCATGGTCAGTTACGGTTATAACAATGACCACTTTGCTGATGATGATTTTCTCTATTAGTTAGCTTACTCATTGCCGGGACACAATGCCTGACACCCTCAACTTAAAGAAGAGATTTAATTTGTTTCATGGCCATAGAAGATTCAGCCCTGATAGGCTTACTCCAAGGCATAAACATCATGACACGTGAGTGTGTCAAGGCAAAGCTGCTTAGTTAATGGCACCTGGGCAGCAGAGAAGAGAAGCAATGCCAGGGAGGAATTGGTGAAGGACCAAGCATATTACCCAAGATCAAACCTCAATGAAATACCGGACATACACCCAGGAGCATGTTTTACTAATGTGCGAGGCACTTCTTAATCCAATGAAGTTGACATGTTAGGGTTAATGGTCACATACCACAAAAATAGCAGACTCTGCAGAATTAATGAAAATATTCCACTCCCTGCAGTCATTTCATGCCACGTCATTATCACTACCATTTTATCTTCATGACCATTACCACAAACATTAACCTGAGTCTCTATCTTCAACCAGGAAAATGCCACAATGTAAAGAAGAACTCAGGGGCAGTCCTCTTACAAAGTACATAGTCTGTTTTTATTTAGTTTAGCTAAGGTGGAGCAAGGGATATTTCCTATTTAAATTTGATCAAGGGGTATAATCAAATACATATTATTAGAAGTGTGAAGGATTGTGCTTGGCACTGATAACTGCCACATCTCTGCTTCAATATAATAAGTGCTATGGATTTTTTCATACCCAAGACATATGGGAAAATGCAGCAGTTTACCAACTATCTTCAACCAATGAGGTTTTGGGTTAAAAGTTCTATGTAACTACAGATGAAAGAAATAGAGGGAAAGAGAATAAGAATATCAGATAGAAAGAATGATAAAAAACAGAGTTGTGAAATATTTAAGAGTCTGGGAAAGGAGCACAAGAATGAATAGAAATTCATAAACCATGATGACCTGATGGGCCATAGAAATAGTCTCATCTATTGAGCAAGCATCATCTGCAAATTTTTCCATTACCTGAGAACATCTGAGAATCTGATGTGTGAAAGTAGCCATAGAGTTCCTTGCTTTCTGACAACTTTGTGAGTGGAAGATCTCTTGATTCATGTCAGCATCCATGAGTAACTGATGTTCTACAGGAACTTTTCAAGAATTATGTTTTGTTAGGACTAATTCTGTTGGATCTAAATAATTGTTACACCAAAGATATTAAATTACTGAATGAATTACTAAAAAATGTAATTCTCTGTAAAACTTGCTAGGGCTTCCTGACTTGTTGATTTCCAAAACAGAGATAAGAATCAATAATTCTTCAAGGATCTTTGACTGCAAACTGTTTTTTCATGGAGCTCCTCACAGGATGTAGGAACACAGTGAAATGGGAAGGCCCTAGGAGGGAAATGTTCATTGATTAACAGTATTTCATTGTTTTAAGTGAGTAAAAGAAAAATAGTTAAATTGTTCAACAGGAACCAGGAGAAAGAGGATAAAAGCATATATTGTAAATATTTTGTTTTAAATGGAGAGATTTCAATTAATAAACCCTTAAACAATGTAAGATTTCCCTATTGCCAAGAGTGATATACATGTGTGACTTTTCCTTCACTTCATTAATTGAAAATACTATCTTGTGTCATAGATGGAGTAATTTTAAGAATGAGAGAACACCTACAAATTTCCCTTTGGTTGGCAGCCCACCCACCCATTATCATTCATGTATTCAAATATTTGTTGAATATTTCCTGTGTGCCTTGCACTTAGTACATATATTGCACATGGTCACTCTGTAAATACAAGAATATCAGGTCCTTGTGTTACATAAAGCCAGATGCTTTTAGCCACTTGGTTTAGAAGAGTTTAGGCTGACAATTCTCTACAACTACTATCATCCTGTTTAGGACCTGAGTCCTATGACTGAACCCTCATTGTTTTCAATGGGAGCCATCTTATCAATGTGCCTTTTCTATTTACTTTTCTTCTTCACAGAGTTTCCTGAGATCATCTCCAAAATTAACTACTTGTATTCTAGTCTTTTTCTCATGATGTGCTTTTGAGTAAACAAAATGAAGATAGTATAAACACATTCACAATAGTCCTTTTTCTAACTAAGGTTGCATCCCAAGGTAGTAGTGATCATAAACACATAAATTGTGGAGAAACACAATCAATAATAGCATTCTATAAGAAGGTTCATGCTAATATTGATTGGAGAAATTTTTATGCCCATATCTTGTGTTCTGAGTAATTACCTTGAAGATGACAATATGCCATGTATTAACTATTGTTATTCTCCTATTATTTTGTTATGAAATGCTCTCTTGCTTTTTTTTTTTTTAATAGTAGCATTTTGGCCACTCATGTCCTTCTTACATCTAGAACATATTCACCCCATCCCAATATTTCTGTAAATTCTTACCTATTTCAGCATCAACTTTCTATCCAAAACTTCATCTAAATCAGTGGGTAATACTCAAGGGACAATTTCTTTGTGGAAAAAATTCTTCAACATTGGGCAACAAATATTTTACTTATAAACTTCACTCACTCCAAAAGAAATTAATCACAATAATAAAAGAAGGCCATGTGTCTCAAAGAGGTCCAAATACTAGCAAGATAAATTTCATTTTATTGTAAGATGTAAAAAGTTCTTTGGCTGAGTGCTCTTCCTCATAAGGCTATCAGCGTAGTGACTCTGCCTTCTGGTCTCTGCACAATAGCTCCACCCTCTACAAATGAGGAGGTGATTAAGCCTTCTTGGACAGATGAGGACCCAGTCCTTGGACCACTTTTGGGCATATTATTCTTTCAATTTGTCCCATCTCTCTTCCTTACCAGCTAGGTTGGCTATATCTTTGCTGATCTAAAATTCTCAAAAATCTTGTTGGTCTTTTGTGCAATTCACAGCAATTCAAGCCATCAGACCAGAGTCCATCACAGATTTTCCCTGGATAACCCATTTCATTTTTGGCTTCTGCTGAGATAGCTGATGGGATTAATGATTTGCTTGCCTAATTTCTTTAGCAAATCACTGTCTAGTCACATCCTCGACATTCTTTCCAAAGCAAACTTTCTGATTTTCTGCAATATGGCCAGTTTGAGATTTTTCCAAATCTTCAAGTATTTGTTCTTTTTTGCTTAATGACCCCTTGTTCAATGTATCTCTATTCTTTCACACTTTATTATAAACAGCAAGAAGAAACCAGGACATACTTTGAAGATCACTTAGAAATCTCAGCTAAAAATCAAAGTTTGTAATTAACAAGGCTTTCTTTCCACAAAACAGCTTTTCACTTTATAACAAAGATCAAATTCTACTTTACAAAAAGAATCACTTTTTAGCCAGTTTCTAGTAACATGTGATTTATTTCTGAGAGATCTCACCAGAAGTACCATGAAAGTTCATATTTATACCAAAAGCCTTTTGGAAACAGTCTAAGATTTTTCTATTATGTACTTCTAAACTCTTGCATCTTTATCCAAATCTGAAGCCACTTACTCATTATTAGGTACTTTTTTACAGCAACATTCTTTTCCCAGTAGAGAAATTTGCATTAATGTATCCATACCAAAGTACCACAGATTGGATGGTTTAAAAATAGAAATTTAGTCTCATAGTACTAGAATCTAGAAGTTCAAAAGCAAGGTGCAATATTGGCAAAATTGGTTCTTTCTCAAGATTTTAAGAGAAGTATCTGTCCAAGATATCATCCTTGCCTTGAAGATAGTCATCTCCATGCTCATATGGCATTCTCCCAGTATTTGTCCCTATGTCTCATTTTTATTCTTTTATATTGTATTTGGGGCCTATCTGCTCAAATATGACCTCATAATAACTAATTACATTTGCAATGTCTCTATTTTCAGATAAGGTCACATTATGAGGTGGCTAAAACTTTCTTTCAATAGATAAATTTTGCAGGAAATAATTCCAACTGCAACAGTTTGATGACTGAAACTGTGCTGATAATTTGTAAAAACCACCCAATAATTCGGGTCATCCTGCCAGATACATGGCAGGATGGTACATCTACCTGGTCTTGAATGAGTGGGTGGGAGCTGGTGCTAGCCTTTGAGTTTTGAGCAGAAGTAATTTGTGTAACTCCTTGACTGAGCATATAATTGATGGTGCAAAAATACTCAAGATTTTTCTTTTCCTTTGGGTAAAGCAACCAATATGTTCCAGATAAAGGCTACGTGGTTGCTTAGGTTCCTGAGTAACTGTAAAAGCAGAGGACCTCTGCTCACATATGATCAATACATAGGGCGAATGTAAAATAAATCTTGTTGGTTTTAGGCTCCTGGGACTTATCAGTTATTTGTAAGTGCAGTAGAAATTGACCTATCATCACTAACGCCAACTATTTATAGTGTGTCATGAATGGTACAGTGAAGATTAGGTGTTTAGTTAAAGCATCAAACTCTTTTCAAGTGCCTTCTATGAGTGAGAAGCTATTAAGAATTGGTGATACAAAGGTAATTATTGTTTCCGCCCTCAAAGAACTTATGAATCCTGAGCAAGGGAGAGAGAAAGGGAAAGTGAGAGACAGAGAGAGAAAGGAAAGGGAGAGTGAGAATTGGCAAATGCAATCCATTGTAGTTGATAATCTGATAAATGCGAGCACAGATTATGGTAGAAGAATGACATAAGTACAGTAATGTAATGTATTGTTGGGAAATGAAAAAAGGGGGTGGGCAAACACTTAATACTTCTAATGATACTTAGAGTGAATTAGGAAAGCTTCAGCCTTCTGGGATGACAGGTGTGTATCAACATGCCCAAATCCTTTTCCCTTTGTAAGACTATTATTTCAGGTATTTGTTACAGTAGTGAAATGCTGACTAATATATCTCCCAATAAATATTTGCAACCAAATTTGTGTTTTCAATCTCTGTTTCCTGGGGAAACCAAATCAAGATAAATCACAACGTCAAAGATAGATGTATCAAAGATTTTTAAAGTTAAATCACAGCTCTTAACAAATATAAAATGAACACATGTCAAACATTTTACTTAAGTTATTAATCAGGGAATCAGTAAGATATTTTAACTGATTCAAAGGAGAATGCAAAGCACTACAAAAAATTAACTGTCATGAGTACTGAAATAGATTCGTACTTAATATGGGGAAAAGAGAGGCAAATTGTTTTTTCCCAGAGTAGAATTCATTTGTGTGCATTGACTGTATCCATTTGTATTGCTACTGGTTATCTATCATTTACAGAATTTTAAATAAGTCAAAAATTGTGGGAGACAGAAATAATCTAGGATGGGTCCTAGGCAGGACTTATTAGCAAAGTTCATTAGGAATTCTTGTAATAGCCACATGGCAAGTTCTAAGCACCTAGCCTAATGGGGAAGAAGGATAAACTAAGGGCAGTTCTGGAAGAGAGAAAAGTACTTGCCCCGATTGGATGTGGAGAGCATGAGACAAAGAACTGAAGATCATACCATGTTTATGAGAGTAACCGAATGCTTCCACTGATTGAACGTTGGTGGTGGGTGGAGGGGAAGCTGTCAGTGACCATATTTAGTAAGGCAAACATCTTACTGCTTTCATCTAGATGCAGACGTTATGAAGTAGGAGGCAGTATAGCTTAGTAGTTAAGAGCATGGGCCTTGGAGTCAATGAAACAAGAGTTGAATCATGATTTACCACTTCCTGGCTGTGTTAAGAAGTTATACAGCCATTTTGAGGTGAAGTAGGTTGTTTTTGCAAAGTTGATGTAAGGACTAACTGACCTATTTTTTGTGAAGATCTTGTTTTGCTGGCAAGCTCATAGTTATCTCTTAATACATAGGAGCTATTACCATGTAATCAGAATGAGAGTAGTATTTTGGGCTCTGCCTTTAAGCACTGAAGGCCTGGAATTGTATTGCTACAGGAATAACTATAGTAAGCCCTCCAGGAGTATTTCTCTATTTATTAAACAGGGCACAGTTATTACCTGTGCTACCTTTGTCTTTGAATGTGTTTTAATTCTTATTAATTAAATGGGATTTATATAAAATTAGCAGTTATCTGAAAATAGGGGAGAACACACCAACAATATGCGTACTTTATTGTGAATTGTTCACTTTCAATAGGTCTCAGGAAGAAGCTAACATTCTAAAATGCAAGCTGAAATGTCAGTAGAGAACTGACTTAGACAGTATTATTGATAATATTTCTCTTTCCTCCATACATTATGATAGTGTGTAGTTTTGTGTTGGAAAAAAGTTAGACTTAATGAAATGATTATATAAAAGAAAAAGATTTCTTGATGCTTCTGTAGGCTTTGGTCAAAAATGAATACCTTTGAGGATATTGTTGGTTCTATATGTGCCTTTCTTCACAAGGATAGTAGAATTTCCTAAGTGATTGCAAATCTGACCCATCTTACTCTTTTTATAAGAACCACAGAGTCATGACCCTAGAAAAGGAGTTCTTGGTTTTGGTGGATTGAGTAATGAAGATCATAATGGTACTGGTACTGGTTTTGGTGCTGGTGCTGATGGTCGTAATTGTGGCAGAGAATGATTATACTATGTAACTGTATACACATACGTACTTTCACATGTCAAGCATGAACCTGAATGCAAAAGAAAATGGAAATGAGAAGAAAAGAGAGAAAATATTTCCTTCCTGAAAAGAGGGTAAAGATGGGCAGGTCTCAAGAGAAGATATGACGGGCTATTCCTCAGCAATCCTTCCATCTTCCAGAGTTAGGATGACACTTGAGTAGATTCCAAGACCCAGAGTTCTGATTCTTAAAAAGGCACCTAATGACCAGGAGTGGCAGAGCCATTGGACCAAAAAGATATCAGAAAATTGGGAGAGTCAGTAACTGTTAATCACCAAAAAACGGAAGAATTTTTCTCATGATTTAGTATTGGAAAGATCTAGGAATCTTCATGTGCCGTGTGTGTGTGTGTGTGTGTGTGTGTGTGTGTGTGTGTGTGTGTGTACATATGAACCAAAATAGTAAACAAAACAGAATTCTGAGCTCATTTAAACAAAATAGAGAAGTGTGACATTTCTTGGAGTCTGGAAGTTTGTAGTAAGAGCCAAGTGAATATTTGATGATGACAATAATGAGAAAGATGATCATAACAAAAGTAGAAGATATGATTGGTTTTGGAGGTTATTTATGCCAGGAAATTTTCATACGCTTACAACTTCAGCTTAGATATTATGCACAAATACCAGATAACAGGAAAGTTAGCAGGTTACACAAAGCAGAGAAACAAAGAAGTTTTACACCCAGAACTAAAACAAAGGTCTTGAAGCTCATCTTTTAATGGCCACAGCAGAAACTTTCACATGTGATATCAAAGCTAATGCTCTGGGGCAGAAAAACCAGATGTCTGGCATGCAGCAGGGATTTAGAAACTGAGAAAAGATACCAAAGCAGAAAAATTCTCTCCTTCAAGGATTATCATTCTGAGTAAGGACATTCCAAGGGTGGGGGAAGAGTGCGAAGTGCTTTTTTTTCTAATTAGCCACAAGTCAAGTGGAGATGAATGTCATCAGAGATAAAGAATAGGTGATCCTATCTCAGCAGAACTGTGGTCTGGTAGAAAATGGAGGAATGGGCTGGATTAAGGTGGGAGTCTAAGGCAGAAAGTTGTTGGGAATAATGCTGAAGTAGAATTATGTGTCTACCTCATGGTTTTCATAAAAGCCAACTTTACCACCTTATCCACCTTGAAATTTACTAAGGCTTCAAGCTAGCTGAAAATCTGCCAGACTGAAGTGTGGGAAAAGGTGGCAACCTCCATGATGTACCATGAGATCTGGAAAAAAAATCATAAGGTCATTGTGTCCAAATGTGTGCCAAGTTGTTCTCGATGAGGAGGCATAAGCAGCATAATGGGGAAAACTGGGTGTGCAAAAGAGAAAAAAGAGCTCCTTCGGTTGAGCTGAGTTGGGAGATTAATGTACTGCTCATTTTTTTCTCCTTTTTCCTAATGTGGTTCTGTCTGACTTTAAAGTATACTTGGTGCTAAAAAGGAAAATT
>RJWT010047699.1:0-11260 GCA_004365215.1 Cuniculus paca | reverse complement strand
TCCTTGAAGAAAATGTACAAAATTAACACTGGGTTTTGTTATTGACTGTGTCGAACCTACCAATAAAAATTGTTTGGCCAGCACTTTACAGTTTAGAAATATGTCTATTTACACAGTTTATCTCATTTGATAAGACTGTTGAGTGACAGGAGGGCATAATGGAAAATCTGGATAATTCGATATCAAGAAACCTGGGTCTGGACCCAGTCTCATGAAGGAGAAGCTGTGACCTTGGCAAATCACTTTCCTTCTTTGGGTCTGTACTTTCTTTTTGGTAAAGTGAAGGCATCAGACTAGATCATTTTGTAAAGTCCATTCAGCTCAGGATAAATCAGGTCCAAGACCTAAAGTTGTCGTCATGGCTCTTTCAAGCATCAGTAAATCCTTTGGGTCTTTACTTATGTTCCTAAACTCCAATGATTTGAATGCTTACTTTTTTAGGTGCCTATGTATGCAAAGAAGGCTCTGGCCCATGTTTGCATATCCTTCTACCCTTTTTAATTAATCTCTCTGCTTTGATGCCAGCTATGCCTGCTTTGTCTCCCCACAGGGTCCACCTTTCCTGTTCTGATGGCCTCTTACATTTCATGTTGTGTTGCAGTCTCTTCTATATCACTGCCGAAGACGGCTACCAACTTTCACTCATTCCATGTTATAACTCAAGGAAAAATCACTCAGTAGTCTAACAAATGTTTTTCTGTCTTCAGGGGAAAGGCTAGGGACTTTCTCCTATGATTTAAATACATGATCTGTGGATTATATTCCTCTAATCTTTTTTTTTTTTGTATCTGTCTACCCTCCTTGCTCTGGAAGAGGGTCGGGGAACTCCCTTGAACAGAAGGAGGTAATGTGGAACATTTGGGGACAAGGATGTATGGGGAGGCACACATAGAGATACTGCTGCTTCCCATTTTCCTTCTATAATCTTGGTACTGTGGATCTCACTGGAATCCATTTACTTTTTTATCGTTTTCTAAATCATTGATATTTCTATTTCTTACATGTACAGTATGTACATGTAAGCTCACTCTAGCCTATGCACAGGAACGGAACCTACCTGCTTTTAAAATAAAAGCTATTGTGATCAGACACAGTAATTAATTTTCTCTTCCCAGTCACAGCTTTCCAGTTAAATAAGATTCCTTGGTAACTGATGTGGGTATTTGAGCTACAACTATAAAATGTGAAACACTTGCATGAATTTTAATGCATTAGTTTATGATATTGTGCAAAACATACTGATTGTCCAGATGTTCTGAAGCACCTGCAGGCCTGAATGTTTTTCTGAAAACTAGGGATATGAAAGCCAAATTACCTTTCTCTGTCTCTATGTCTCTCTCTGTCTCTCTCTCTCTCTGTGTCTCTCTCTGTCTCTCTTTCTTTCTCTCTCTCTCTTTTCTCTCATTGTTTTCTCTTTTCCTTTCTCTTTTGAAATACCAGTTTGGAGACTTAGAGTTACACAAAGTATAATGCCAGTTGGTGGCTAGGTTTGTTCATCTCCTTTTCTGCTCTGGTCCTCAAGCTGCTGTCTGAGGCTTCTTACAGAAAGCAGGCATCTACAGGAAAGATTGTCAGTGCTGGGCTGAATCTTGTCCTTAGCAAGATTCCTAGAAATGTATTTCACAGTCAAGTTGACTACAGAGGTAGGGAATCTATTTTCCCTAGGCTAGTTTGTTTATGCTGCAGGGCATTTACCAATCTTCCACCCAGGTATTTGTCCCCACGGCCCATGAGCTTAATAACCAGGAAATCAACTTCTGCAAATCACTGCCTGGAAACTATGATCCTACCAACTCCTGTTTGGAAATAGTGAACATCAGACCTCAGACCTCAGACCATGTATACTATTTCTAGTCTAAAAGAGGAAGTGCACTGGGAATCTGCTTCAAAATAAGCACCACATTACCTACTGGCATCTTTCCTTCCAGGATGCGACTTTCCTGATTTTTTTTTTTCTTTTAACAGACAAATGAACAAAGCCCACATTGTGCAGTACACTAGATCCCCCCCACCCCTTCTCTAGAAATTCAGAACCCCACACACTGGTAGAAATGCCAAGAACAAAATTATTTTCTGTCTGCCTACTTTGCAAGAGGATTTTCTCTGCTCGGTCGCTTTGCATCGTAGATGCGTCAGTCTTTTCTTCCTCATGTCTTCCATGAGCTGGAGAGGCAGAGGGAGACAGGAGAGCAGAGCCTGCAGAGCTGCCATCTGATTGGCTAGATGAACGTGGCTGGGCTATAAAAGAGACCTCTGCAGGCTCGGCAGGGAGACGCTCAGAGGATTCTGACTGCATCTTTGCAGAAAAGAGGCAACGTGCACTGAAAATAGAAACCACAGCCTCTTCTGCAGCATTTCTCTCCTATCTTCGAATACCACACCATTCAACAAGATGTGCAAAGGACTTGCAGGTCTGCCGGCTTCCTGCCTGAAGAGGTGAGACTTTTCAGCCACTACCCATGCTAAAGTTTTGGAGAGACTTTCTCAGTTACTTGCATGCTGTACTTACTAAGCTGATTCTTTGGAATTAAAAACAATGCGATCAGGAGAGCAGCAGCATCTTACCTTTGTTCTCGAAAAAGCTAGATATTGTGATTTAGGAGGTATGTTCCCCAAATTTTGGTACCTGTGTGTTTTACTTAACTCCTGTTTTGAGACCTATTTTGACCTTAAAGACAGGTGCTTAAATCCAGGTAGTTTGAATTAAGAAGTAACTTGAGGTTTGGAGCTACAGTGTGGTTCCACCTTTGTCTGGGATTAATGTTGTGATTTGTGCATCGCTTGGGTACATAGAAGCACAGCTCTGTGCTTCCCGATAATCCATGTTAGGTATTATTCAAAAGATGATATCCCAAATGGAGGTGTAGCTACACGATGGGAAAAGCACCATGCTTTCCATGCAGTGCTGCAGTGTCCTTCACTCTGAGTTCCTCTAAGCAAATGTGACAATAAAACACGAGTTTCAAAGCCAGACATCCCTGCCCTCTGCCCTAACTCTAATTTTGGAAGTGTCTATAGGAGTGACAGGCAAAAAGTATTGATCATAACAAATCAGTTAAGAGTTTTATAGATAAGCTCATCTCAAGGATGTTTTATCAATATATTACTAATTGAAAAGAGGATCTTACAGATTTATAGCTACTTATCTGTCTTTGACTTTTTAAAAATATGTATAAGTAAAAGATTTCAGAGAAGGTTCATATATTGGCTAATTGGAAAGGTAATACAAAATAAGTGTATATTATGCTACTTAATCTTACAGTGAAACTACAAATAGAAATCACTTTACATTTCAATTTGAAAATAATCCCAAAAACCATCTCTTGGGTGTTGCTGAAAAGTTTACCTTGCCTGTATTCTACCACTCATGACTCTGAAAGTGTTAACAGTTTCTTTCCAATGAATCAGGAGAGCCTGGCAGAGGAGCAGGAAATAAATACCTCTCACCTTCACCATGAATTTCCTGAATTGGTAGGGCAAATTACTCCCAACTTTGGTTAAGTTACATATAAATTAACCATGCAAAATATAGGAGTGCCAGGTGAAAGTTTTGCTTTGTGAATACTTTGGGAGATAACTAAGAGATTGTACTAGAACTCTGCTCTGGAAGAATTAAGTAAGTAGCTAATTGAGGAGGGAAACTCAGTGTCAGCTGTGAGCTGCTCTTCTGTCTCCCTGCACCTTAGCCTGTAAATTATTGATTAATCTCTTTACCATCAGAGTGGCACTGGAAGGACCTTAACTGCTCAAGGTCATATGGATCGTGGGTGCAGAGTGAGGACCAAATCTGGACTTTTTTTAAAATCTCTGGTGACTTCTGAAGTCACTTGAATTTTTATTTGTATGGTTCTTTTATGTTGTAAAGGTATTGCTAAGCTTTCCTCCAGTTTATGTAATGACCCTGCCTTGGTCATTAACTGTTGGATTTCAGGTAGAGGTGGCATATGGAGATGTGATAATTTCTATCTGCACCGAATCATGATACACTTACGTCATCACCTTGGAATCACTGTAGCCTTCATGATGATAACTAGTGGTCACTGAGGTGATTTTTGGGTCCTCTGAGCAGCCACTAGTTGGGGAGCAAAGAAAAAATAAAACAGTGTCATGGGAGATAAAATACTATTTAAAGTGTAGGCTAAGAATACAACAGAATTCAAACATTCTGAGAAAATCCACATAGATCAGCCACTAGTGTTACTAAATGTCTTTTTACTCTCATATCTCTTATCCCCCTCCCCACTATGTAGGACTATCTAGTTGTTTCTTTTTAAAATGCCGTTTCTCTTTTTTAAACTATCTCTTGGATTTTATAAAACCGATACAAACAAAAAATAACTACAAGGTGAGAAAGCTGAGCTGAAAGCTTATAAGAAGCTCCTCCTTTTTAAGTCAGTCAGAAGTCCTGGTGTACCCTGGCTACCTGGCAAACTGTGACAATAACTGAAAACTCTAATTAAAACAATCGCTTGCTTTAGCGATGACTCTTGATTGCTTCTCCTTGTTCCAAAGCTCCGAAGGCCTTGGCTAGTGTATACAGCTCCTTGTAGTGTAGATTTTTAAAAGGCAGACCTGGAGATTGTCTACAAAGAAGCCTAATGGACCTCAGGTTTCAGACTGAGTACTAGTTTCTAACATCTGCTTATCTTTTCCTTCTGCTGGGGGTTTACACTTTAGGATGGACTCCATGTACACCGCATGAAGGGATTGCTTGGTCCCTCATATACCTGGTTGCAGCCTAACTGACCTTCATTTTCCTGAGCCGGAAGCGGCTTCCTCTATGCAGAGAGATAGATGGCAATAGCAGCCATCTGCCAGAAGGTGGCGTGAGGCAGGCAGTGCCGTATTTAGCATTTTGAGCACGCTTTAAATTCTTAAAAATGACTCAAAGAATAGTCATGTGTTCAAAGTGGTTCCACTGATGATACCAAAGGTTCTATAGGATAGAAACAGTGAGTGTACATAATAGATTTTTGAGGTAGACTAAAAGTTTGGAATTCCAGTTACAGATAAAGGAACCAGAATTTTGACTCTGGTTCATGGTTTTGTAGTAAGTCATAGGCAGAAGCAGAAGAATCTTTTTTTTTCCTCCTGAGAGTTCACACTCACTTCAACTCCCATTCTCTATATAAACTGTACACTGGCGATGGATTCTTGATGCTCTACCATGTAGGTATCTTTTAGAGAAAACTGGTTATCATTATTAATTCTCTCTTTTTTCTGTTTCTCTCCAGTGCAAAAGATATGAAACATCGGCTAGGTTTTCTGCTGCAGAAATCTGACTCCTGTGAACATAATTCTTCTCATAGCAAGAAGGACAAAGTGGTCATTTGCCAGAGGTAAGAGATAAGGCCTTGGTGACGTTTCATTGTGCTATCTGATGAGACATATGCTCTATGAAATGAGTAGAAAGTTAAGCCCCTAATTTAACCAGATATGGATCAAACTGACTTCTCTTTTCATAGAGATCATACTAGAATGAAAATTTCCATATATTTAAAGTTAAAACAGTCCTAAACAACAATAAATGTTACCATAATGATGGAAGATACAATTTTTGCCTTTTATTCAGAATTCTAATTTTTCTTGTCCTTACTCCATACCATGACAATATTCGGATTATTATTTTTCTCTTTAATGTCTCCAGAGTAAGCCAAGAAGAAGTCAAGAAATGGGGTGAATCATTGGAAAACCTGATTAGCCATGAATGTAAGTCCCAATCCTCATACCCCTCCCCCGCTCTGAAAATAACACCAATTATCTCATATTATGCTGGTCTGCCAGGAAATACACAGCCTAGGCCCCTTCTGACTTTCAGATAAATGGTGATCTTATATCTAGTATGCTTAAAATTTTCCCATGTCCTAGAGTGTTGTGATCTACAATGGGAAATTCACACAAGAACTGCGTAAAAAACCCTCACTGTGATCTCCTAGCAAAATAGGGGAGAGAAAACATTTCAAATATTGAGATCTTCAGAATCAACCTCAGTTTCTCTTTGTTAAACCTACTTTGTCAGTTGACAGCTGTGTAAATATTTTAGAAACATAATATTTTATAATTGTCAGCTCCTGGATACAAAACACAAATTCACATTATCTATACCTTAACCCCCTCAGTACCTATTTGAAAAATGCTATCCCACAAGCCAACCAGTCTGATGACAATTGTGGTTCTTTCTCTTGTATCACAGGTGGGCTGGCAGCTTTCAAAGCTTTCTTAAAGTCAGAATACAGTGAGGAGAATATTGACTTTTGGATCAGTTGTGAAGAATACAAGAAAATCAAGTCACCCTCGAAACTAAGTCCCAAAGCCAAAAAGATCTATAATGAATTCATCTCAGTCCAAGCAACTAAGGAGGTAAGTTTTCAAGAAAGAGAAATTATGGAAGGTTCCTAGTGTGGTGTTCACTGGCATGGAACTTCAGATGCTATGAGTTGAAGTGAACAGCAGACTAGGTTATTATAATCTTGATGACCCCCAAACAATCTGCTAAGAAAGTTCTTTTTTATTCATATAATCTAAATGACCTGACCTTAGTGAGGTCTTTCTGATAAATATCCTCAAGGATTGGAGAAGGAAGAGATATTTCTCTTCCAACCTTGGAGTGAAATGAACTTTTTGTACTCTCTCACCTATGCCATGATGGAAATAAATGTCCTTCATTGCACTCCTGGATGTGGACAGTGCACAGTGCTGAATTTGTCAGCACAAAGCCTACGGAATCCCACCCTCAACTGGGTTATAGATCTAATGAACCTTTGGTCTTTGCCCCTCAGGTGAACCTAGATTCCTGCACCAGGGAGGAGACAAGCCGAAATATGATGGAGCCTACGATCACCTGCTTTGATGAGGCTCAGAAGAAGATCTTCCATCTGATGGAAAAGGATTCATACCGCCGCTTCCTCAAGTCTCCATTTTACCTTGATATGGCCAATCCTTCCAGCTGCGGGGCAGAGAAGCAGAAAGGAGCAAAAAATTCTGCAAACTGTACATCCCTGCTTCCCCAGTGTGCTTAAGTCTCATTTGGAGGCAGAGGCCAAAAGGCCAAGACTATGCTCTGGAAAACCTGAGGCCAAACACTGATCTGTATTAAGCACTTTGCTTTCTCCACATTGTAGCCTAGTGATCATGCTGCCTGCTGTGTGGGAGCCACTTCTGTGTAAAAGCTAGATTTAGTTGTGGGGTTTGGGTATTCAGCAGGGTGGGACCTCATTCCAGTCCAATTTCTCTTTAGGCTGCGAGGGGTGCAAGTATCCAGATAATGGCCTTACTTGTGCGTCTGGATTTTCAAAGATTGCTGGCAGTGCACCCCTAACCAGCCACTTGACCTCAGTTTGGCTGGTTGGTACACTTTTTGTGACATCCACATGCACATGTTTTCTGTTAGCCAGAACTCCAGATTCTCTGTGCTTAGGTGAGGTTGATCTATTATACACAAGTGTGTGCATGTGTATATATTAAATATATATATAATATATACATGTACATTCTGTATATAGTTACATGTGTTTATGTATTCAAATGTGTGTGTATTCTGCAAGAGTAGATGGCAAAGACCCCAGGTGCTCAAATTGGAGTGTGTGTCTGTACTTACATGCAGGTTCTGACCTTTGAACTGCATTTGAACAGGGGAAGGTGAACTAATTGCCATGCAGGCTGAGAGAGGAATGCTAACTTGTGGAAAGTTGATTCTGGAAAAATCCATGGGTCTTTCTGGAAATGAGTCCAGGGACTTCATGTTTAATTTACCGCAGATGGTCTCCACCTTGAGCACTATGCTAAGAAACGGATAGTGTTGAAGAATTATATATCTGACACTGAACTGTCTTGCAACAGTTATCACGAATGGCACTTTTGAGACCCTAAGCTGCTGGCTGTCCCTTCTCTGCCTGGGTGCTCAGGCCATGCTTTTTGGTGACTGGTTGGGTCTGGAGTTGGGAGACAGGAGGCTTGAGCTGCAGGAAAAAAATGCAGGCAAGGGCTTGCTGGCTAAATGCTACCGTAAGTTATATGCTGAGCCAGGGCACAGAATTTAAAGGTAATTATTTTTATCTGCTGTCCTTTATCTTCCTCTCTTGATAAAGGTGCTCTTTTTTTTCCCCCGGAGAAACTTAACTGTCAGATGAGCCTCCTTAGTTCATGGGGGCTGGTTGTCTCCCCCGATAATTGTTCTAGGCTACACGCCTACACTTATAAGCCTACAGCAGGAAAAAGACTGATTTTTGTGAACTGAAAAGCCCTCATAAATTTTCTTTTTCAAGGCAAAATCTTGTTTATTCTACCCCAACTATCAGAGCTAGCAGAGAATGAAGCCATTTCTTTCTAGGCTCTGAGTTTATAAGAGAAAGGAGAAGGGAAAAGAAGAAAAAAAAATAAAAGAAAGAAAAGAAAGAAGGGATACTATGTGTTAGAACTACTGTTTGAAACTTTTCAAGACACATAAAATACTTGAAAATTTCTCATTTATGTTATTTATGATGTTTTTACAATGTTTTTTATTGTATTGTTTTATAAATGAAGATATGAGACCTTTCCTGAATTAATAATGATTGCCTAGGGAGTAATTTTCTTCTCATTCTTTTAAAACTGTTGCCTTTCCAAATGTGCACAAACATCCACACACCCACCTCACCACACACACACACACACACACGCGCGCACACACACACACACACACACACACACACACTGCATCCATTGCTCCAGTATATCTTTGTGTCTGATGCCTTTGAGGCTTACCCCAACTACTGGGTTGTAAAATGAAGACTCTGGAGTGTGTGTATGCAAATCGCATTGTGTTAAAGATGTAGGGTTTCTATTCCTTCTTGTCTTTCTGAAAGTTTTTCTCTTAATGTCCCTGGAGTTCCTCGTCAGTGTCCCTTTTTTCTATACACTGTTCCCTGTCATGACTATAGCCAAGTCCAGGATCCAAATGTATAATTTCTTGGTCTTGCCCTATTAAATCATCATGACTTGCAGATTGTACCTGTACTCGCAGACTGCTGTCTCATAAATAAGTCTGGAAGGCCATTCTGAATGAGAAGTAAATTATTTTATGTAATATATTTTTGAGTGTGTTCTTCAATTGTATTTTCCTGTGGGTTCATCATCATTTGATATGGTGAATTTGCCTGCCCATGGTCCGTGGACAGAATACCCCCTCCATATGCATATGCATGCTCCTATCATGTGCTTTGTAGGCCTCAGAGGTAATGCTTCCAGTGAACACACCTACCTTAATCATAAGTATTAATAAATGCTTCATACAAAACCATCTGCTTGGAAGCACAGTAATCATCCACAGACATGAGAAACATCAGGGTATTGGGTGGCTTTAGAAAATGATTCACACCAAGACTTTTGTCCCCTCCATGCCCATAATTCTGGGAAAAGAAATGGGATATTATTTGTGCTTCAATCCCTGCCATGGCTGTCCTGCTTCTACACAAAGTATTAAGGCAGGCTTAGCATCAGAGACTGCCAAACAGACTCAACCATCCGCTTGCTGGTGCTGGATGAGATTTTAAGGGATAGGCTTCACCTGCCACAGCAGTTGCTCCTCTACTTCCAATTGCCTGCTTCACTGAGACAAGATGGAGCAGAGACAAATCGAGAGAGTCGAAGGGAGCTATGGACATCTAAGTGATAAATCCCTCCCAAACTACTCATAATCTTTTTTTTTGTTCCCCTTTAGCTAATTCTGTTCCATGGAAAAGAGGTCACCAAGTGTTTATATCTGAAGTCAAGGGCACTGGGTCTAATATGTCATCAGAGCAGCCCTTCTCATTTCCTGAATCCTTCCTTTCGCATTAGAAGAGTTATGATTACAGAGTGTTAGGGAGAGCAGATTTGAAACACTTTTGAGTGACTGATCCTTTTAAAGATCTGGGGGAAACCACAGATCATCTCCTTTAAGACATACACATAGGTGGCCTGGCCTCCTGAGGTCATGGCATAGACGTATAGCACACAGGGAATATCTACAAGCCCAAGGGCAAACTGCAGAGTGTCGCTCTGAGATATACGTGGTCAAAGACAAAACCAAATGCATATTCCATCTTTCTCTTGGCCTTCGGTAACCACTTTGGACCTATGTGTTCCAGATGGTACAGTTTTGGTGGAAACAAGCCTCCTGGCCCACCTCAGAATATGAAGTGGATAAAATAAATCCCTGCTGATGTAAATGATTTGTTTATGGGACTGTGCTATTGCAGCAGAGCATTGCTTATCCTGAGTAACTGGGTTATCTCTATGTCCTGCTTGAGCAAGGGCAGAATAGAAGTCTCCCCAGGATTAGTGAAAAGTGAGTTGTGGGGGCAAGGAATAGATACCAAGGCCATGTTCTTCTCTATGAATTACTTTTCTGTTGCCTTCACTTTCTATAAATTTGCCAGATCCTGAAACATTCAAAAAGTAAATCTTTCTTTAAAAAAACACTCAAAGGAAGATTTTTAAAAGATAGAAGAATATCTCAACTCTCTTTTTGGTTTCAATTTATTGCTGCGCAGAGAGGCATTGCACTGAGAATCGGAATCACTTAGCCACGGAGGGATCGCATGCGACAAGGACCTCAAATGACCCAGGCATTTGGCACATGGTCTGATCCCATTGCTCCTACTTTTCCATTGGGAGGGAAGTTAATGGTGACTGCAGGAACTGGGTCAAAGGGCGCCCTCCCAATTCCCAGGACACAGGAGTGTGTGGAAGGCAACCTCATGCGCAAATTTGTGAGCTCTGCCGTGGGAACTGGCAATTGGCGACCTCACCAGTGACTCTGCAGGGATGACTTTGGGCGAAGTGCTTCTGAAGCAAGGGAAACAAGAGTTTTGTTGATTTTTAAATGTAAGATTTATAAAATTCTCAGATTACTACATTAATCCATCTAGCTTTTCCTGTGGCTATCTTCTTCCAGGACAGTATATACCTGAGATATCGCCTCAGTAATAACAAATTATGGGAAATAATATCTAGTTAAGTCACATTCTAGACAAAGTCTGCTTATGTTTTCTCTTACCGTCATGTTTATAAAGTTTGCTTCTTCTCTCCTTTTCTTGTTTTTCCTGCAAGAGTTTTTGGTTTTGCTCAACTTTACTTCTAGCTAATATGTTTACGCCATTAGATTGATAGAAAAAACAACTCTTAGAACGGTTTTCAAATTCCAGATCAAATATATTCCCTTCCCCTCTATTTCCTACCTTGGTATGGCCTAAACTTTTGTGGAGCTTATCTAACTAGGAAACGTAGAATCATCTCTTCT
>RJWT010047698.1:0-11257 GCA_004365215.1 Cuniculus paca | reverse complement strand
TTAACGGGTTCACAAGCTTCGATCCTTTTGTTGGCAGTGGTGTTTCTTAGTTATGCTCATAATGCTTTGACCCAATCTTAGGGATTTCAATTTCTGGTCAGATGATGAAGCAACGTAGCTGCTGTCTTAGTTACTTTTCTCTCCTTACTGAGACAAAATATCTGACACCCAAAATTAAGGAAGGAAAGGTTTATTTAGCTCATAGTTTATGGAGATTTCAGTCCATAATCAGCTGGCTCCAAGGCAGGGTGGCGTGGCAGAGGAGCAACAGTTTAAGGAGGCAGAAGACAGCAAAATCAATAGGAGCAATAATGGAGGAGCAAGAGAGAACACTCTCTCTGTCTCTCATATTGTATGTAGCTACCCACTCTAGAGTGAGTGTAGCACTCACACACATAAACCCAGCACTAGATAATGAATCACTCACAAATTCTAGATTAGGTCGCCTTCAAAAAGCACCTCCTCATGACTGCAAGGCTTTGGGGGGACACTCAGAAACAAACTGTAACAGCTGCCTTTGGTTGTAGTTAACCATTATTTATTTGAAGGCCAGAAGGAAGATAGAGTGTAGCCAATCCCATTTAAAAATAATGAAATTCTTATGTTCATATAAATGTAAAGTGATTAAACAATACTCTTATATCTGCTGATCCTGGAGTGATGTTAATGGAGCTATCTGGAGTGATGTTAACAGAACTATACTTCTGCAGTAGGGATTTCTTTTTTGTTTGGACTAATACGACTCAAACTATTAAACAGATCTTGATACACTCCTGACCTCATCAGTGATAACATTGTTACTATAAGAGAGAATATCATCTTCTAGAACACTCAGATAAACATTATATATTTTAGACAAATAAGTCATCAAGTCACCACAGAAGTAATATTTAAATTCAGCCACCTGAGACTTGAGGAAAATATTGAAAATAAAGGAAGACATTCATGAAGACTAGCTACTCAAAGACTATTCTAGTATGTATCTGTATCAATGATTCAGAATAAAGATCATTAAGCAACCTCACTACACATGGAAAGCAGTATACTATTAATTGAAAAGAAGACTAATTAACTTCCATATCATTTGGAACCATTCCCTTTACCACATTGGTGAAACAATATTGCTAGTTATGAGAAAACAGACTGGAGAAGGATATAAGACTATGGACATATACACATTACCGACATACCCTTTGGATCAACAAATAACACACTACAATATATGCTTCTTTTACAAAGTCTTTATCACTATTTTATAAATTTCTTAATCTAAATTTTAATGTATATTTGTTTTCATTTTCTACTGTTTTATTCTAAGTAGATTAATTATTTCAGATTGTACTTTATTATTGCAGTCAAATTCTTATTTCAAGGTCGAAGAAAGTACAAATATTAGCACCCGAGCTGTTCTTCTGAAATGTAAAGTCACAGATGCAACCAGGCATGTTCAGTTTACTTATAGTCTAATCCACTCAGATGCTTTTTCATAGCCTAAAGGTTCTAGTTTTAAGTATTCTTTTAGCAAACTCCATTTTGTGAATTTTACATCCCACTGCAAATAAAAAGGGATGCATTTCAAAGAGGAAGATAAGTTAGTGCTTCCATAACTGGAATTTTCCTGTAAGCACAAAAATGCAATAATCCTCTAATTAAAATATATTCTGATTTTAGAATGATAAATGATTTATAAAATAAAGTGCAAAACTTATATTAACAGGAAACAAAAAAAATTAATATGCACATCACAATACCAGATAATGTTTTCCTATTACCAATGAGAACGCAAGGCTATGTACTAAATTAATACTTATGTCTGCTGGTATTAGATTTATTACTTTCCCTTGATCAGTATTTTCATATTTCATGATCGGTGATTACAGTTGCCCTATGAGAAAAGTAAAATCAGTTTCATCAGTCTTGTTATGTAAGAAAAAGTTTCATTGTGGATAAAAACACTTTTTAGAGATAGGCTGGTCTTACTCAGTTTCAAACGTGAGTGTATAATAATTTCATTATGTGTTTCATTACCTTTAGTAATTTCATTTGGCACTAGCAGAACTTGGCTGAACCTAAAATAATCAAACTGCTTATAAAACATTTTCTATTCTGCAAGACGGGAAATTATTTTTCAAATTGCAGTTTTCAGAGATCTTGGGAAATGTACAAAGAAACTGTTCCTAGCTGCACATCTGCTCACACAAATACTTTCATGTAAGCTATAGAAATAGGTGTTTTCGAGTTGAGTTACAAGGGAAAAAAGAAATATTAGGTCACTAGATGGTGCCATAATGTTATTTTTTACTTTATTGTCAGAAATTCTACAAAGATATTACAATCCTTCTTAAGAAGTAGCTTGTCCGGTATTATGAAGCATAAAAAATAAACTAAACATTAACAAGCTGGGTAACATAAAAGGAAATGTTATTAATCTTTTAAAAATGAGTTGAATTGTATTCAATTAAATTGATTGAAGTACAACAAAAAGCAGAATGTGAAAAGTTTGAAAAAAACAAGGTAGAAAAATTTAACATAACGAAGAAACAATTTATACTTCTTTTCAGATGGTTCAGGAATTTTGTGAACTTGTAGTTGCTCCTTGTAAATGTAAGTGCCTATACAGAAAACAGAACTGTTTCCCAGCCTACACAAAAATTTAACTATTCCTTGAACTTTTAAATATATTTGTGTGTAAATACATACATATATGTATACACTATATATATATGCACTATATATATTTTGATATATGTAAGGATTTCCGTTCAAGCAAATCAATTCTCTAAGCAGTGGACCTGGCTCTTGTGTTGTCTTCCAATGTTCGGATACTAATATTAATAAAAAGCGGAAATGTATGAGATATGGAATGATACTACAAGTGATTGATATTACAAAGAAACTGCAACTGAAGTGATGATTTTTCAAACTAAAAACGCACTATACCTAGAACACACTGAGAGTGACGTTCTTGTTTTTAGAAGTGGGGTTATTGGTCACAATTTTGTGCACAAAAAAGCAGCAACATATGCACAAGGAAGACACTGATTTGCATTTCTAAACCTCCCCACTGGCATCATTACTCTGCAGAGGAAAGAGGAGTTTCTCCCTCTCCAATGTCAACCACCATTCACATTCCCACATTCAAGAGATCTGAGAATTTCAGGCACTTTTGAAACTTAATGGTGGACAGAAAAAGAAAAGCTTAACAGTCTCAAAGTGCATCTTCTGTTAGTATTAGAAGCAGCTTAACACTACCTTTGTAGGTTTGCTTTTTAATGGAGTTTGCTCTTCTCCACATTATTATTTAACATGAAAACTGATTTTGCAACCCAGAAAAAACAACAAGGAACCTGTCAAAATATGTGCAAATTTCAGTGGCAGGTGGACTTAGATATAACTTTGATAACAAAATTCCAGGTTTCTCAAACAGTGATCTGAGCTCTTTCTGAGGATAACCCAAATCCTTCCAGTAACAATTTGCATGCTATCAAAATAACTATTTCTAACTGCCTTGACATAGGATTCTGATGGATTTTGGAATGAAAGTGCAGAGGACAAGGGAGAAGATGGTTTCTAGAAAATATTTCTTCTCCATTTTAATTAGACAAGATGACTTCTTTTCTTACTCATAAAGCATACTTCATCCTGAACTTTACAAATTAATATTTAATAATATATTAGTACTTGGGAAGTGTTTATAGCCTTTCTATAACTTCATCTTGGGGAAGGGCTTTTTGAAATGTAACTTACCTTGTGAATGGGCTTGTCTCTGACTTAGGTGAAGATGTAGTTAGTGTACATTATTTATAGGGTTGCTTGATAACGCTATTTTACCGCATGTTTCACAGGGCATGTCAGTTTTCAACAACCTCCTTCTTCCTTGATGGCTATTAATGGTATTTGGCATTGTTTTACTTAACAGACTGTATACAATTAAGCACAGGCTTTGACATTTTGCCTGTGTCTTGGGTGAAATGAGATGTATGAATGTTGATAGCCTTACCCTAATTCACAAGATTTGTGTTTGATAGGCAGAGGAGCCAAAAGAAATAAAATATTCGGAGTTTTTGCTGAAAATAGTGGTTCTCAGCCCAAGTCACTGCTCGATTTTCATCAATTTATTGAGCAGGGTTTTCCCCAAGAATGAATGCCTTGTTTTCTTTCATAATATCAGACATTTTACAGAAACTAGAGAGGCCGTACTGGTTAGGGACAATGCTAAACATTTTACATACATAAATTCCTTGGCCCTTCATCACTGCTATTGAATGAAAAGGCTCTTATTAGAGATAGTTATGAATTAAGGAATGGATGTTCAAAGATGACTAACCGAGTGCCTCAAAGTTGTAAATTTAGTGCACAATGTAGCAAAAAAGCAGATAGTGCTCCAGATCTCTTGTACCACAGACAATTTTGTTGAGTAATGATGGCAGACCAAAAGAAATAATATCTTTTAGGTGACTGGAAAAAAAGAGGCAGTTTTGATAATACAAAGTAAGTGATACCCTGAGCATTTCTCTACTTCATGTAAGCATTCTAATTGGTTTCATCTTAGATTAATTGTTAATATCCACACAGAGTCCTCATGTAGACTATCATTTTTACCTGTCAAGCCTCCATTTGTCTTTTGTGTTTTTCTTTTCTCTCATTTGTTACTATGCTTAGGATAATCATTTAATATATTCTAAATTAACCTAGCTAATGGTGGCATGTATCTTCAATTGACCTATCAAATATTCTTTTCATATTTTCAAAGATGCAGCCACAACTCACACTAGGGTGGGAGCTACTTGTCTTGACTATTGTGCCCTGAAAGAGGTGGCAAAATTCCTGCCACAAGGACCCTTCCTGGCCCTGTTTCCTTTCCTCCAATTCAGAAGTACTTTATGTGTTACGAATTCAAACTTTGTCATCAATAAGCTGGTACTGATAATTTCTTAAACCCTCTAGTAATTTTTATAATAATTCATTACTTTCAATCATATAAAATGGTAGTCGCAATGTTTGCCAGGTAACATTGTCTCACACATTAGTGTTTATGCATCTCCAACATCTAGAAAGATCCTTTCATCACCCCAAGCAAAAATAATGTATGCAGGTCAAGCATCTCTAATCCAAAAATTCAGAATGCTCCAAAAGTAAAATATTTTGTGTGCTGACATAAATTGTGGAAAATTCTACATCATGAAACTTTGTTTCATGCATGAAATTATTAAGAATATGATATGAAATTACTTTCAGGCTGTACATATAAGGTGTATATAAAATAAGAATTAATTTCATGCTTAGACTTGGGTTTCATTTCCAAGATATCTTGTTAGGTATAGGCAAATATTCCAAATTTAAAGAAAAAAAACTAAAATGCAAACTACTTCTGGTCTCAAGTATTTTAGTGAAAGGATACTTGACTTCTTTCAGTCATTATTGGGATGTAAATTTAGGACAGTTTGTCTTAACATCTACCTGGGAGCACCTCTGGGTCCTATTGCATTGTCACCCTGATCCCCGATCTCCTTCTGGTCCCCTCTTGTGCTGGACTTCTTTTCTCCACTTCCTTATTCCATGACTTGAGTTTCAGTGTTTAGATTTTACTCTGCCTTTGTACTTTGACTTTACCAAAAAAGGTTATCAATTATTTGATAATGAGAGTGTCTAAGTGAGTGGAATAAATAAGTGAAAACTAGAGAACTGAAGTAGTGAAAGTGTGGAGAAACGACAAGAGAGGGGAAGGATTAAAACCTATTGAAACTGTATTGGAATTGAAATTGAAGCATGCTCTGAAAAGACACCATTCCTGTTTGTACAAGGCTTTTTAGTAAAGGATTTAAAATTACAACATACAGATTAGCTGCCGACTCTCTCTCAACCCAGCTCTGCACATGTTAATCAATGAGGCATAAAGATATAATTGGTTTATAGACACATTTGTTGGAATGTATTTACCAGGCTCTTAAATACCACATTTAACTTTTGAGCTTAAATCATCAGTAAATGAATTTCAGTCCCCAAAATGGAGGTTCTCTGAGATATTAATTTAGTTGTAGAATATTAAAAGTTTCCACTGTCCCATTCTAAGGAATTCATTTCAAGGAATGCCAAGAAATAATTCATTAAAATGAAATTTAGCAATAAAATATCTTTATGAAAAAGCCAGATTCCTCTTCTACAGAAGTCATCATAAATTAAGTTCAGTTTTCTTCCCACATAACTGATTTTCTGTGTGATTTTTAAAAAGATTTTTTTTCTGGTCTAATGAAATTTGTAACTGTCCTTTGTTTCCTGAATGCTTCATTATTATTTTTGCTTAGCCACCTTTCCAATCCTTTGAAGTAGTGAACATTGAAAATAATTCTTGGAATGTAAATTCTTCTTACTATAGATCTTTGGAACCAAGTCCACACCTGGAATTTCTGTCTTTCCATTCTGTTAACAGTCAAATAATGGTTTCTAAGCTGAGGACAATACAGACTCCTTTCAAGTTATGGGAACTCTCTTCAACAAGTTCCTGGTGATTCCCAGTATCACAGCACTCTCAGACAGCCACTGACAGTAGGTTGATGATGGTGCATGGAAGGGATTTTATGTGCTGTCCTTATTGTAGATCATTGACTGGAAAAATAACTTCACAGATGTGATGGTTAAATGCAAAATATTTAAATATTTCATGAACACTGAAAAAACACACACATTCTAGGGAAAAGATAACATAATGGGAATATAAAATACAAACTTCAGAAAACATCTAAAAATACATCTTTGCTGTTCATAATTATAAATACAGTTTCTTCAATGAGTTTTACCAGGAATTTCCACAATTATGCTGTCTTTTAAATGTCATAAACATTCTTTTATGAAGACACTAGTATTACAACTTTTGGAGATCAGAAAAATGAACCACCAACAAGCTGAATCTTTTGAGGATGTATAACTAATAATGTGAAATCAAGTTCTAAATCTCAAATCCAGATTTTCAGTGTGATAGTCTTTATTTAAAAAACTGTACTTCACTGTAAGAATAAACAGTAATCATAGCAAATACACCAGTAAACTGGCAATAAGAAATTTTCTTTTAATGGAATTATATATTTAGGACTACTCACACTTTATCTGCCTTACACTGTGAATAAATAATGTCAATCTCAGATGATTAAGATATATCAATATTAATAATAACATCTAGATCTTAAATTATGCTTTCTCTGTGCCAGGTCCTTTGCCAAACTGCCTCAATGGTTTCCATAACTTTCATCTATTTATACTTTATAACAAACCTAATGGACTGGTGACATAATTTGTTAACTCACAAGCATAGAGATGGAGTAGGCAATCTGTCTCTAGGTTCTGTGTCTAATCACAACACATCCCAAAATGTTGTTTGTGTCTTAAATGGTTACATAACTGCACAAATATAAAACAAAACTATTTTAAAAATATACATACAGTCATAAACATGTCTACCAATTTTTAGGGCTTGCTAACACTCATAAGTGATCACAGTAAATCATTTCTGATATTAAAAATAAACCCACCTTATAGTGGAAACCATGAAGGAAACTCTAAGTGCCTGACAAAAACTTATTATAATAATGAGAAGAAAGCAATGTATCACTTTGTTCATCCACACATTTGAAACCCCACAGAGATTTCAGTGAATTCTAGCCAATATTTTCCCAAAAGACTGGTCAGCTCCAGAAAGATGTTTTATATTGCTTTTGAATATGTGAGGGGAAGAATACATGTGTCTCTGAATATGTGTGCATATAAATGTGCATTTTGCATAAGGAATTATCTCTAATGCTTATTGAGAAACCTTATTTGCTAGACACAGTCTATTAAAAGGACTGAAACTGAAGTCACAGTCGACCTATCGCAGATCCTTTTTAGAAGTTGCTAGAAAATAAATCCTAACGAATACAAGGTGATGTGGAAAATTGGTCATGTTTTATTAATAATCGGAAATAACTAATATTTCTTAATTGATTTCCAAGTACCAGCACTATCTAGTTATACATATGTTAATTTTTAATGCACATTATAACCACATGAGATGGGCACTATATCTTCAATTTTATGGTTGAATACATTTTCCCATAGTCATACCAATAGCAAGTGGTGAATCATCATTCAGGGATTATGCTCTTAAAAATTAAACTACTTGCTCAGTAAGTCAGAATATTTTTAAGGAGAAAACACAGTGGATATTGACAAGAGGAGAGAAGAGTTTAAGGAATGGCAGTGAACGAATTGTATTTTTGAAATGAAACCTTAGGAAAGAGAAAGCACAAAAATTAGAATTGTGAGATGATGTAACTGAAACACTGAGGCAAAGACTATGCTATCTTTTTCTGCTGAAATAATATCTTTTAATTTGTTTATTTCTCCAGTATTTCTGGAGTAGATTTTTATATAGTGCTGATGAACAAGATAAATAGGGTTATTGCCTTCTTGGCATTAAATGCCAGAAAGAAAAGAAAAAGTCATTAAAATACGTACACACAGATATAGAAACGAGTACCACTATGAATATAAATACGAAACTCTATTGTTATATACAGATAAAATAGTACTATCAATAAGTGTTTTGAAGAAAATGAAGTAGTGAATGTGTTAGGGCATGAGATGGTGTTGCTGGATGCACGAGGCCCTTTCTGGGTGCCCCTCCACCAGTATCAGTGTACTTTTGCTTCTAATGAGCCACGCCTGTGACCCTTTGGTACTCTGCCTTTGGGCAAAGGGAAATGTGTTACCTATATGCTCGGAAAGAAGGAACTCCCTGAAATTCACTTCTCCAACAGCCACCACCAGGAGACTTGGCAGTCACTGTTAGGAATAAGATTATGGAAGTATACAGGATGCAATCTCAAGGCCCTTGACTGCATTGGGAGGAAAGAAACTCAAGATGTAAATTGTACTCACCCACATGATCAGGTTTAAGCTACCTCCATTGATATTGCCTTGCTTGGCATCTTCCCCTACCTCTCTAGCCTCCTCAAAACCATTCTGAGAAACATTTTGGCTGCACTTCTCTAGTCAAGCTACAATGACTCACCGACTCAATTTACCCTGGACTGTGAGCAAACACTGGAATAATTCCGGGAAAACTGATCTAACTGTTTACCTTAATAGTTGGTTTCCCACAAGTCTGATCCAACACAGGAGGGGAAAACCTCTTCAGGAAAATGGTGATTATGCTGAGATGGAGCCAGCCATTTGTAGAGATGGAAATAGTGTTTTCTAGGCAAAAGAAACAAAAAGTACAAATGTCAGAAAAGACAGTATCATTCAGGAAGGTAGTCTCTGTGTCTAGAGTAATCTTGCTAAGGGCAAGTATGTAGGTATACCTAGTGAGATAAAGAGTTAGACATGTAAATAGTCTATAGTGACTTGATAAAAAGGAGTAAGGAAAGTTTGTTATATCAAATTATTACATGAATTATTGACACACACTCTGTGTGTGCATTTTTTGAATAAAATTTATGTCTGAATAAGAAAACTCACTTTTGAAGAAGATACTCATTCAACTGAAATACAAGCCTACATTTTTGGAAACATGTGTGCAGCATACATTGATAGCTTTGACAAGAGGGTTGAACATTTGAACATAGTGAATTTGACAGAGAAATGGGGAATAGGGTCATATTAGAACCCTCCTGCTTGAATTACAGCTGCAGAGAAGAGCGCAAGATAAATTATTATTTATAGTTTCTACTGTGAAACTATGATTTGGTGTTTAGGGGTTTGTTTCTGTCTTCCAATACCACTATAACAAGACTTATGTTTTGTTCCCCAGAGAGACAACATGGTGGAATTCTGAAGGACTTAGATATGGAATAATTTTGGCTTGAATCTTAGCTAGGCCATTTATTCCATGTTTGCCTTGTTTCGCTTTTGTTATGTGATCATGTCACCTTTTGCTTTCTGAACCTCAGTTTCCTCTTCACAAAAGCAGACGTGAGTGTTGGCTTTAAAGATGGAACTGTTTTACACAAATCACAGAGTGTAATTTCTGGAAAGCACTCACAAATTGATAGCTAAAATGTTCATAGTGATTGAGCCTTTCTGGACCATTAACCTACAGAGAAAAGGTTTTATATAATGACTGTCCGAAGATCACACATACCAGTAGTTTATAGGGTGAAAATCTTAAATTTAGACTAAGCTGCAAGAAAGAAAAACATGCCTGAATGGTTTCAGAATATTTTTCCAAGAGACACTTTCCTTCTATCTGTAACTTTTGAATGAAGGAGTTTAATTTAAAAACTCCAGAATAGGGGAACACAAAAATAATTTTGCATTGTTCCAAGAACAATGTGGACAACCTAAGTCTTATTTGTTGGTAATTTTATTTTTTCAAGTTAATTTTATTGGGACCATTTAGGTGTATATAATCATCACATTCATCATAGGGAATTTGTACCTGTAGATAATATATTCATCAAATTTAGTCTTATACTAGAGGAAATATTAAGTTGTATTGTTGATGTACCTGTGTATCCTGTATTAACATGAATAAAAGTATATTCATGAGAAATTAACTATTTATTGTATGTTTATATAGAAACATATTTTCATGATTCTCTAAAACCTTTTGTAATTAACTCATTTTGGGGGAGTTAATGAGCTTACTTTAATGTTCCAATGCATAAGAGAAAAAAACAGAAAAATTCTATGTTGAAGTATACACTATATATAATAAATATTTATATATAAATATAAAATATCAAGTTTACTGTTGGAATATGTTAACAGAATTTACCTTGTACATAGTTTAGCTGATATGAATTCCATTCAAAGAGTTGGAAAGATAATATGTAGGAACATAAACCTATTTTATATGAAGAAATTTACCACAATATTGAAAGTTAAAAATGGTCAGTTAGAAAGGTGAAAAACTACTCTGATTATACATATAAAACACCAACAGTGTCATTTTATAACCTCTCTTTTGTTGGCAAATTTATTTGGGCATCGATTGCTGACAAAATCAGATAATTTTACTTTCAGAGTAGAGGTTAGTACGCTATTTAACTGACTTTCTAAAGAATGATTTGGTTTGGTGAAAAAAAGTATATGAATATAGTATAAAGTATTTTAAAATTGAATAGATTTCTGGTAGTTCCTCTTGTTTTCTTTATACATCTAGCATATAGTTGAATAAATACTTAAATTAATGAACAAATACCTGATAGATGGCACCTGTCTAAATTCCTAAGATCAGATATTCAAGTTCAGAGGGAATGCAATTCATTGCTGTGGGTCA